>JAAOOA010000457.1:983418-1087227 GCA_012861695.1 Trematomus loennbergii
CATGGTAACTTATGCTGAGCGGCAAACCTGCTCCGGAGCAGGTTAGGTGCAGGCTAAGAGATCAACTCAGTGAAAGCACCGCCTGCTGACCAATCAGAGCTCCGTGTGCGGAGTTTAAAGCGATCAATCATATTACAGGATAGAGGAAATACAGAAAAACTGCCGTTGCAGGAAAGACAGCCGGCAAAAATCAACCGACTGTGTGAACGTGAAAATTAATAGAATATCCCCTCCCATCTTCAGAGCAATCTGACTATTATAACATTAGCGTTAGAAAGCTTACTTAAATATCTGCCACAACATAAGTAACCGGATCAAGTAACATTAAGTACAGTCCGCGGCACTGTGAGTGCAGACGGCGATGTGTCCCATTATCATTCATATCATATCACATCATAATGTATCATATATTTCCTTATCTGAGTCAGCTGCTTGAGCCGTATCTGGCCGTGCAACGCTCACAGTGTCACATACTGTATGCAGAAGTATTATTTTAAGCAACACATTAAGTTGACGAAACACTCGAGTCAAATGTAATTAAAGTCAGATCCACTCGTGTCTTGGACGGGGCAGTGATATCATAAACCTGTTAATGTACGCATTCAAACACTTTTTCTTTTACCAGCTGTATTCACCTTGCAGGTGCAGCTATGTGGCTTTTATCCTGGATAAAGTGTTTAAGTCATGGATGTTTAAAGTTTAACTTCTCATATTTGTCTAATATTAAAGTTCACTTTTCATTCAGGAAGTATGACGCTGCGCTGTCAGTACGCTTGTCCATGTTTGAGATTGGTCGAATGCTCCAAATACCACCCTTTCATGTGAACGCTCACCTAGATAGGACACGGCTGGCTTGAGCGATCCACTTGATAACCGCGTCGTAGTACAGCTTAGCGCCAGCGCGTATGTTTTGGCTTAGGCCAACCGGCTAACTCAAACATATCCAGGTTAGTTGAACCAGCTTCGTAGTACAGGCCTCAGGTCACTTGTGAGGACCCACACATACACACAGCTAACAATGGAGCAAACAACAGAAATGTGGACTTATAACCCTTCCCTCACGGCGCTGTTGAGCAAACCTGGCAACCTGTGACTGTTAACCTTTAACAAAAGGCATTTTAAAGGTGTAAACTACTGCAGGCACAAACACGTGGCAAACACCGGACTTGGACCGAGTGACCGTTCTATCCCGAAACATTACCAATTATTGTTTTTTTCTCATGAGCTAGTTTAGGCAGACAACTAATGACCCATTTACACGTGACATGTCTTACCACCAACGAAACACATTTTCCTAAATCTGCCCTCACTCATCAATATTCTATGTTAAAAGATAAATGCAATGAGTGATGAGACCAGGGCCTAGACGCCAAATCAAAACTATATGCTGCTGTAAATAAACATTTCAAACTTGAGTTGTCTGACTGAAAAACTGTAGATATTATCCACATCAATTTTAATTGTCTTGAAATATAAGGAAATTATTGGAAATACTTTTTTTTAAAGAAAAAACTAATTGTAATTTCTGATAACAAAAACATTGCCGGTTCCTTTGGATTAAGACCCCAAGGAATAGTTAGTAAATACCAGTTTTTATAATATATATATAGTAAAATATGTTTCTATTTCACTAACAAGTCTCTTCTATATGAGATGCATTATCCGCAGGACCCCTTTTTAATAGGCGAGACGTAGCGTTTTCCAGTAGGAACGCTCTGATTTCCAAACCTACCAGTGAGATGGCACCCTATATAATGCAGGACCCTTCGATGGCACGTTGAAAGATGACCAACAGAGTGATAATACTCATCAGGGTTTTCCTCCCAGCAGGCATGGCTATTAATTGGTGGCACAAATCTCTTTCAATCAATACGGCAATAGGTTCAGTCGATTGAGCCAATCTTATTGATTGTTAACCAATGCATCGACAGGTCCCCAGAGAGAACAGCATTACTTTAATGCGTATCTCTGTATTTACTTGAGTCTTTTTAAATGTGAACTTAGTGTGGTTAAATGCACTATGAGTACCTGGATGGTGCATGAAGTTGTGTGTGACACCTATCACACTGACTGCCATCTTTTCTACATAACAGAAGTTACATGACCAGCCACGACTGCGATTGTGTTATTTTAAAAATATTTAATAAATGTAACACTTAAAGGTATAGTAGGTAAGAATGGAGAAACCAGCTCGAGTGCGCTAGAATTTGAAAGTACGCGGCCGAAAACAATCTGCCCCTTCCTTCAGACTTCCTTATAGAGCCCCTCCTCCAACACACACGAACGCGCACATGACCAATGAGGGCACGAGATAAGTTTGTGCACAGATGGAAGGCTGACAGGCAGGTAGGCCATCCAGTTATTTTAGCCGGGCCGGCTCAGATGATTGGTCGTGCTTTTTACAGCGCCACGGCTTCCACAGATGACATTTGTTAATGTATTTATTGTCAAAGCATTTAAGATATTCATTGCTATCGGGATGTTAAGAGCATTCCATGGAATATAACAGAAAGTGTTTCTGAGGTGCATTACCTACCCCACCTTTAACTGGTGTTGAAAAGAAGCCAGTGTTTATTTGTTGGGGTAGTTGAGCAGTATGTAACATATGCTACCACGAATGATAACTTTGCTAACGATAACCCTAACCCTAATAGGTGCTCAGATATTCAATGTTCACATTTTTGCCTTGCTTTATTTTCACATGTATTACCTCACGGCAATTTGTGCAATCTATGTCCCAACCATGTAGATGAATTATATTACATGTTATTTAGCTGATAGTTTTATCCCAAAGCCACTTACACTTAAATACTGTAGACCTACAGGGCACTTCTGTATCCGTAACCATGAGTGTTTTGCTAAAGCAATTTAAACTTACAAGTTATTGATCCTCACAAGATAGTTTGATATATAAGTCAGTCATACTAAACACAACAACATGACTGGTTTTATCTCTTCTGACGGGAGCTGAAACAGACTTTATGTGACTTTGTCCAACTTGGTTTGGTCAGTGGTGACGTCCAAATCATATCCCCCCGCCACCACCACCACCACCACAACAAACACTGCACACACACTCGGACCAAACTGACCCACACACAGTGACCAAAGGGACCCACCAGCTCTGCAATAACAAGGTGACAGACACACAGACGGAGTCCTGGGGAAGATGGGCTGGAGGGTGGGGGTTCAAACAGCTGAGGGTACAAATTGATTCTAATTGACTTTTGCTCACACACACACATATAGAGGAACACACAGATTGAACAAGAACACACACAGACACACCCCGGCCCTAACCCTAACACAGGTAATAAACCGACTGACACACACAGGAGAAATGACAGAGCTGTGTGGAGACAGCGTGTCTGGCTCCATATTTAAACTCCACTCGGTCACAGTGTGTTTGTGTTTCTGTATTGCTCAGTCCCTCTGGTTTATTACTCTGTTATTTATCAGCAGTAATGAGCTCAGACCTTCACAGCCTCGCCCACATTTACACACAAAGGGACGAAAAACACAAATATTTCCATCAGTCATCTTTTTTTTTTTTTACAAAGAATTGAAATGGGAGGAGCTGTAGGTATTTTTCCGCTACTGGAACTTCTCGTTTAATGACGTCCTCGATGTTTCTTGAAAACTTGAGAGTCTCGTGAAAGCCTCAATAAAAGGTTTTCTGTTGTGACTGTATTTCCACTTAGAAGCCAATATTTTTGTCATTTGTCAGGACAAATGTCTATAAATAATAAGCTAACAATGAGCTGTTATTCTGGTGAAGGACTGCTGAATATAAAAATAAATACTGAATGCTGGGGGAAATAAAATGGACTGGAGCACATGATTTACAAAATAATGAATGTTTCAACAGGTGTGTACAAAGTGTATTCTTTAGCTTTAGCTTATTGTTAGCCGAGCAGCTATCAGCAGACTTTAAAGCTCCGTAATTAGATGTTTAGTTACCGTAATGCTCCGTAATGAGTCGTCTTTCACTTCTCTCCTAATGTTTTATGTCCAAATGTTTTTACCTTGCATAGTTCATCAAAGAAACACAGTTCATCTGTTGTGATTAAATTAGATGATTTCATGTCCACATGCCTTAGGAATCATGTAAATGTAATTGAATTGGCCTAAAATCTGAACTAAATAACCTCAAAGGGGTTAAAATAGAACATGATACAGTTCATCCTTGAGATAAAACTGCCAACAACTGCTCCAACTGCTTGTCACCTCACATTATTAGACTGGAATCAGCTAACACTGCTTCTTCTGTCTCACTTATTTACAGTTTCAACAGTTTTCTTAACGTAAGCAGCCCTAATGGTGCCTTCAAGTGCAGCCTTGTTTATCTCATGTACTAGAAGAGTCCATTTCAACATCCAGCCGATGTGGTACTCATGATGCACTAAGTAGACATTTTATGTAAGTCTAAATCCACACACACACACACACACACACACACACACACACACACACACACACACACACACACACACACACACACACACACACACACACACACACACACTTTCCAGATACATAGCGTTTTCCCCTTAATATGCAAATAGTTAGCCATTGCATTGAAAGGACTTGGTCTCAGCTAAGCATTCAGAGACCTGATCAACTTGCATCTTGACTTGCAATTATTAATTGGTAAACAAATGGATCTACACTGTCAGTTATAACATAGTATAATGTATTTCAACAAGACTCTGCGGTGTTCCTTTTCCTTTTTCTTATTTGATTAAGGCTTTGAAATAGTTTCTGTTTCATGTGTTTCAGTAAAGGTTATTTCCGTGTTTTCATTCGGAATTCTCCTTCTCCTTCGTGAAACAGGTTTCTAAAGGACTGAGTAAAGCATGGGTGACCTTTGTATCACACACACACACACACACACACACACACACACACACACACACACACACACACACACACACACACACACACACACACACACACACACACACACACACACACACACACACACACACACACACACACACACACACACACACACACACACACACACACACACACACACACACACACACACCACATCTATTTGGTAGTGTGCCAGCAGCTTTTCCTCTGTAATGCTATCAGTCATTTATCCATTACACTGCGCTGTAGTATTTACTGGAGCTCTGCCAATAGCCTGTGTGTGTGTGTGTGTGTGTGTGTGTGTGTGTGTGTGTGTGTGTGTGTGTGTGTGTGTGTGTGTGTGTGTGTGTGTGTGCTGTAGAAGGACATGTCATTATATGTCTGACTGAATCCTTCAGCAGCATAACACCATTTAAACACTTAGCTTGTTTAACTGTATCAAGCAATACATATCTTAAAGACATTATTATTTAACGCTCAACAAAAAAGCCTTCTTCCACCAGTTGCTAACAGAGGTAACATTTGCATATTTTAAAATGTGATTTCCTTAACAGAACACCTCAAAAAGATTCACCTCAAGAATTGTACCTGGTTGTTCTATCTTTCTTTAAGGACAATTTAAAGAAGAACATAACCTAAAACCTCTTTCACACATGGACTACAACTTGAAAAGATCTTTAACTTACCCAGTGGAGATGTATGTGAGAATGAAAATGTCTGAACTTGGATTGGACATCAAACAGACTTCTACTCTGCCAGTTCTCTTATACTAAGTCTGTGTACTATATCTGATCGAGGCCATGTGTAAAAAGAAGCACGAATTTTGGGGCACTTACCCTAACCCTGTTAATAATGTCTCTATCGCAGCTGGGATGAAAACAAACATCTGAAGGTCAGGAAGCAGGTTCATTTACACATAACCAACAATAAATGTTTGATGATTCATGTACTTCTGTCTGTGGGACGGGTGGCGCAGTGGTCTGTGCGTCTGATCATCAGATCAAGGGGGCTTTGGGAACTCCAGTTCGAAAACCCGCCATTGCGTCAGGCCGTTGTGTCCTTGGGCAAGACACTTCACCTGAATTTGCTCCTGTGGTTATTGTCCACAGTACATGTATGATATTAATGTGTACTTGTAAAAGCACCTCGATGACTTCGAGGTGTGAAGATGGCCGGTGTGGGCAGTGCACTGTGCAATGATTATCAGATCAAGGGGGTGAAACCCGCCGCCGCTGCGTCTGTAAAGCCGTTGTGTCCTTGGGCAAGATACTTCACCTGAACTTGCTCCTGTGGGTATTGTCCACAGTAGACCATTACTGTAATGTATCTGTAAAGTGCTTTGAGTCATTGATAAAGCGCTATAATAAAATATAAGGATTATTATTATTATTATTGTAAGAGCCAACGTCAAATGGTGAATTTCAAGCGAATTGACATAGTTGTTGTTGATGATCAAATTACGAACGTGAGAACTCTTCAGACATGAATAATCTTCAGCTGGAATGAAACTGCGAGAAAACGAACACCCAAAGGTGAGGAAGGAGGGTCATCTACAGAAAGACAGCAACGAAAATGAGTTTTCTGAACTTCTTTCGGCACAGGCTATCGTCAAATTCAAGAATCGACAAGAGACATGGTCTTTGTTATGATCAAATTGTGAACATGAGGACTCTTCGGACACAGATCATCTTCAGCTGTTTGCATCATGTGTGAAAGGGAGAAACTCAAGACAATAACCAGACCTGATTTGCGGGAAACTGTCCAGATTTCATATTAGATAACGTCCTAGGAGATAGTGTGAATACCTAGTTATATTCACGCAATGTTCCTGTGCAAAGTGCAACTGTCAATTCAATGAGCTCTTGCAAAAAAACCCAGCGTTAACCAATCAAATCCAAAACTCTAATGGATCTATTACTGAAATGGTACTCTTGTATTGTCTTCCATGTCTCACAGATACCTGAATTAACACCTTCATTCTAGTTCTAGTTTTTGGTGTAATTGCTCAGTTTTAATAGATTTTTGTGTGTTACTAGTATTCATAGAAGTCCCAGAAAAGTTCATATTTAACGAGCAGAAGTCAGAAAGGGTTTCACTATTAAACAAAAATACAGAGTATGATACAGTATCTTCACACTTAAGACTTTCATTATGAATGTCTTTGTATTTTTTCCACGCCGGCGGCTAACGTGGTGGATCAGTGTGTCACAGTGTGTGTCACAGTGTGTGTCACAGTGTGTGTCACAGTGTGTGTCACAGTGAGAGTGACAAAGAGGTGCAAGCCTTTTAATTACACAACTGACATATGTAGGAATGCAAGGAGTGGTGTGTGTGAGTGTGTGTGTGGTGTGTGTTTGTTTCGGCCCCGACCCGGCCCTGACCTTGTGCCCCTGTGTATGTATGTGCATATGAATGCTTTTAACCCTCTTTGTCGGTGTGTGAGTGTGTGTGTGTGTGTGTGTGAAATGCAAAGCGTTCAAGATATCCTAAGCGGCCGTCCGTTAGCTCGCTCACCTGTTGCGCGGCACGAAGCCCAAAGCAAGCGGCAGCTGACAGGGTCAAAGTGCATCCTCCATTGTGTGTGTGTGTGTGTGTGTGGTGTGTGTGTGTGTGAGTGTGTGTGTGAGTATCAGCTATTGTTGTTCTTTCTCCTTTTTTTCAACCCACCCTGTGTTCTGTAACTCTAGTCTTTTTATAGCTGCTCTATTACAACACACACACCACACACCACACACACACACACACACACACACACACACACACACACACACACACACACACACACACACACACACACACACACACACACACACACGCACACACGCACACACACACACACACACACTGAAGGCAACAGTGAAAGCTACGGTGCTGCTGTCGATTTTCCAGTCCTCTCGATCAGCCACAGTGCGGATCGGCTTTCACACCCCGCCTGTTCTCTGCTTAGCACTGAAGCACCTTCACTTTACACACACACACACACACACACACACACACACACACACACACACACACACACACACACACACACACACACACCACACACACACACACACACACACACACACACACACACACACACACACACACACACACACACACACACACACACACACCACACGCTAATTACTATTAGCAAGTGATTGGGGAAGCATTGGAAAGCAATACTTTAAGCCCTTACATTTTTTCACAATTACCGTAAATCTGAGAGTTTAGGAAAACTCAACAAACAAATAAAGGTGTCAAACAGCTAGAAATCAACTTTACTTACAGATAGTTCATCAAATAGACATGTTCAAAGACAGTTAATCTGTTGCATTGTTGATTCAATTGGGATGATTTCATGTCCACGTGCCTTACAAATCATTACAAATCATGTACATGTCATTGAATTGGCCTAAAAATCTGAACAAAATAACAATCATTTTCAATTGTCGCTAAATACTGAATCCTGCTCTTCAGAAGTCCTCTGAGTTTAACGAAACATTTCATAAATACCAGTCGGAAACCCAGAGGTTTAATTTACAGTGACGTTTATGGTGATAAACACACACTCAGGGTGTGTGCGGCAGGAAGGGCAAACATTTGACACTTCATTATAAATAATTAAATACTTATTATTTTCTTGTCTTAGATTGTGTGTGTTTGCACCACCAATGCAAATTCCTTGTGTGTGTAAACGTACCTGGCAATAAACCTGATTCTGATGCTGATTCTGAAATGATAACAACACGTTTTGGCATTCAAGCTTCTACTTGAAGACTGATTACTTGACATGATCGTTTTGCTTTAAAGTAGTACAAATATGGACACACACACACACACACACACACACAGAGACAAAGCTCAGGGAGTGTGTGACCCCTGACTGCGCCTCTATTCCTGCCTGCATCAGGGTCAGAGTGGACAGCGTCCGCATGCTGCTTTTACAGGCAGTAAAAGGCTGCAACTGAATACACAAGTCAAGGAAAGAGGGGAGGGAGGGGGGGGGGGGGGGGCAGGTGTGGCTCGACTTCAAGCCCCGTTTAAAGATCAGTCGTATATGTTTTCTCTGTCAGGCGATAAATAATGTTGGTTATAGGATATGATGAGGACTGATGGAGGCTTAACATTCAACTCATAGCTCAATAGTGAGGCGTTGACATTAGTCCATATTCAGATATTCCTACAGTAATATGATGAGTACCCATGAACCCAATTTGAAAAGAGCTTTTCAGACCCAACTCAAGACCCAATTTGGCTTTAATTGATATGTATTTTTCTTGTCATGTGTTTATTGATTCCTGTGCATCATGTTTTCAATCACAAAGTTATGTGTTGCTCTGTCTATGAACGGGGAGGAAGGTCGGTGGCTTCCTTCCTTGTCTTTCCATCAAGCCACTAGACGCCTTAAACAGACAGTTCTAACTCGTTTCTTTCCTTTAAATTACTCACAGTTTGAAGTGTTGCTTGGCCTCCGATGGTTAGATGATGTTGCGATGTGTTTGCTCAAAATTAAATTACAAATTTTTGCACATGCAACAAAGAAAATAGGCCTTTACAATATTCAAAGAAATAGGCAAAACTCAAATAAAATAACAAACAACTTAGGTATTCTTTCTTTCTTGATAATGCTTATAACTTCATAACTTAAAGGGTACTTGTACGATTTGTATGTACGTGTACGTGTACGTGTACCTGTACGTGTACGTGTACGTGTACCTGTACGTGTACGGTACGTGTACGTGTACGGTTAAAAACTGTTCCTCGACGGCGTCTCTCAACAGGTTGCCCATCACTGTGGCTTTAGCACAGGCGCCGTGGGAAATGTAGTCCTTTATAGTGCGTTGACTACAGACGTCACAATTAGGTGGCCTTCTTATAAAAGCAAAAATACTGGCTCCAACAGTCGGTATTGTTTTTATTTTTGTTTATTGCTTTGGTTTTGTTTTGTGATGCACTTTGTGTTGTCTTTTGTGTTTAAACAGTTGTAAAAAAATAGTTTGATTGGTAATATTCAGTTATTCCTCGTAGTTTCTACAATATATGAAGAGTCTTAACCCATGAACCCAACTCAAGACCCAAGTTTTATTCTTGTTTTACTCAATCATTAATCAATCAATCAATCAATCAATCAATGTTTATTTATATAGCCCAATATCACAAATGTTACATGTCTCAGTGGACTTCACAAATTGAAAAAAATACATCTAACATTTTTCAATTTTCATTCATAAAATATTAATTCATTATTCAATTAAGTGTTATTGTTTAATGATTTGTTTGCATAGGAAATAGAGTACACACTTAAAAATGTATTCCTAAAATTAAGTTGAATCATCCGTTTAATTACATCAAAAAAACGTCCGTGTATACATGTATAGAACAAGCAAAGTATGAATTTTTTTAATAGGAACAGATATGAAATGATTTTGTAGAAACATTGACAGAAAACCTTGGAGAGAGAGACTGAAAGCGACACAAGCAGAGACAGGGATAGAGGACAGAGGACATTCTCTGAGTTCTGTCTTTCTTTTAAGTGTGAAAGCAAGAAGAACACACACACACACACACACACACACACACACACACACACACACACACACACACACACACACACACACACACACACCACACACACACACACACACACACACACACACACTGTCTGAGCAGCAGCTGTCCTGGGAATCGATCTGTCACTCCTGGAGCGTGGCGAGGATGAGCCGCCTTTGTGTCTTTGGAAAAAGACACTGTTACGACTTTCTGTATGTGTGTGTCTGTGTGTGTGTGTGTGTGTCTGTGTGTGTGTCCATGCCTGTGTTAATGCGTGTTAATTTGTGAGAGGTGAAAGAGTGTGTGTGTGTGTGTGTGTGTGTGTATGACTATTTATGTTGGTGTGTCTGTGTGTCTCCGCTCTGGCATTCGACCTCTCGTCGGAGCCTGAAGATCTGAGACAACTGACAAAACCAAATCTGTGTCGGCAAAAAAAACAGTGTGTGCCTTTGTCTTGACTACCTAACTTATATTGTCTAAGAGTACACAATGTGTGTGTGTGTGTGTGTGTGTGTTTGTGAAAAGAAGTGTGTTACACTGAAATGTAACAGATCAGAATAAACTTTCCAACTTTAAACTGGGCTGCTGTTGGATGTTGCGGAGAGTAAACACCATTACAGGGTCTGTTTATCTGATGGGTTTTTTAATACACTTAAGCCCCACCCCCTTCCCCCTAAATGCTCCAATCACGGCTGAGCAATTGACAAAAGACAGCATCCATGGGACTTTTGCCAATTTTCCATAGGAGTGGGCTCATTTCCCCCTGGGATACATAAGCATTTCGACACTGATTCTTCCAACTTTGGCAATAAATGGAAAATATCATGAGTTTTCCTTCAAACAATCAACGAGACCTTTTCAACCTGCAAGCCCTAATCGTTTTATTTGTTTACTTAAGTACTCTATGGCATTGTGAAATCGGCAGCAGAACGTTTTATCTACATGTATTTGGTATACTTGTATTTATTCAACTGATCAGTGTTTACCTATGTTATGGTTTTGGTTATTATTTCATCATGCTGTTACTTACATGTTTAAAGAACTTTTTGTTCTTATGTTAACCTTGTGTGATCTCTTGTGTATATTGCCCTGTGTTTCACTCTTATTCTGTTGCTGCTTTAACAGCTGCATTTCACTATGGGGATCAATAAACGTCTGTCTTATCTTATCTTATCTTATCTAATGAGCATCTATGATTGGACTCACGGTAATACTCAAAGACGTTTTAAAGTCTATCGATGACGCTTTCTGTGGGAGAAACCTTATTCTTCCTTTGTGTATTAAAATGTTTAACTGTGAAAGATATCAGGCAATCATTATGTCTCTTTTTTTTAAAGTGTCATGTCCTGTCAGCCAACAACATTACTTAAAGGTGGGGTAGGTAATTCACTTCAGAAACACTTGTTGTTATATTCCATGGAATGCTCTTAACATCCCGATAGCAATGAATATTTAAATGCTTTGACAATAAATACATAAAAAAATGTCATCTGTGGAAGCCGTGGCGCTGTAAAAAGCACGACCATCATCTGAGCCGGCCCGGCTAAAATAACTGGATGGCCTACCTGCCTGTCAGCCTTCCATCTGTGCACACACTTATCTCGTGCCCTCATTGGTCATGTGCGCGTTCGTGTGTGTTGGAGGAGGGGCTCTGTAAGGAAGTCTGAAGGAAGGGGCAGATTTTTTGTGTTGTGTACTTTCAAATTCTAGTGCACTCGAGCTGGTTTCTCCATTCTTACCTACCCTACCTTTAAAGCCAACAATTTGAAATATTTAACACGTTCTTATTTTTCTTTGAATAATATTTCTTGTTGCATAACAGAGATAGAGAACGGAAAT
Organism: Trematomus loennbergii; assembly: GCA_012861695.1. NCBI lineage: Eukaryota > Metazoa > Chordata > Actinopteri > Perciformes > Nototheniidae > Trematomus > Trematomus loennbergii. The sequence goes on from JAAOOA010000457.1 coordinate 995,671, forward strand.
AGGTGAGAGACACGTTGATCCAACATGTAATGTAACAGTTATTCCTCCACATGTGTGTGCGTGTGTCTGTGTGTGTGTGTGTCTGTGTGTGTGTGTGTGTGTGTGTGTGTGACCTTGTATAAATGACAGTGCCAAAACAGATGACACACATATCATCCCAGCTGTTAAGCACTATCCCTCACCAATTTGTAACATACAACATGATGGATTTACACCACACACACACACACACACACACACACACACACACATACACACACACACACACCACACACACACACACACACACACACACACACACACACACAACACACACACACACCCACACACACACACACACAACCTGCTGTTGAACTGACAACCTGTAGCATGTAAACGGATGACAGATTACATTGGGTGTGTGTGTGTGTGTTATGGGGTGTGATTGGGGCTCTGATCACTCCACAGACTCAGCTGAGCCCCGCCAATAAATCACACACACACACACACACACCACACACACACACACACACACACACACCACACAAAAATGGGCTTCCCTCAATCTTCGACAACATCCTTGATTAGTCTCATCCGACAGCCTCTAATGAAGTCTAATTAAAGAGGACAGTGTGTGTGTGTTGTACCTAGTAGCCAGTTGCCCCCCCCCCTCCATCACCCCCTTGGGAAATCTGTCCCTCCCTCTCTCTTCTTCTGTGTTTTATTCCTCGCTTGCTCTCACCCTCATCTCTCCTTTTCATCCTGGACTTTCTCTCCCTCGCTTCATCTTTCTTTCATTCTTCATGGCGACCATCGTTCATCTTCTTTGTTCTTCTCTGCTTATGTTTCCTGCCTTTCACACTCAGATGTTATCCCCCCCCCCCACCCTGTTTATTTTCTGCCAGTTTACATTTCTCTTCCAAATCTGACTAAGTGTGGAAAAGTACTCCATGCTTGTATCTGGTTCGGTTACATTAAACCTGACTGATTGTAACCAAATGACGGCGTGGAAACAAACGTGTAGCTTGATTATCTCTTCCACCAAACACTGGATGCAACAAACATCGCTTGTTTGTCCGTGACCAAAATATGTGTAAACTTATAGAGGCCAGGTTGGTATTTAAGGGATAATGTACAGCACAACCTGATTGGCCGAGAGGAATCCCGACGCAAATCGGTTGTGCGGTTTCTTTTCTGGGGAGTTTTAAAGTATAAAAACATTGTTTACTGTATCTAAACATTATTTTTTGGTGATTTTGTTTACTGTAAATGTTCCTCGTATGTAGTGTATTTATTTAAGTTAACTTAAAGGTAGGGTAGGTAAGTTTGAGAAACCGGCTCGAGATACACTTTTTGTTATATTCCATGGAATGCTCTTAACATCCCGATAGCAATGAATATCTGAAGTGCTTTGACAATAAATCCATAAAAAAATATCATCTGTGGAAGCTGTAGTACCGGCCCGGCTAAAATAACTGGATGGCCTACCTGCCTGTCAGCCTTCCATCTGTGCACAAACTTATCTCGTGCCCTCATTGGTCATGTGCGCGTTCGTGTGTGTTGGAGGAGGGGCTCTGTAAGGAAGTGGCAGATTTTCTCCGGTTGTGTATTTTCAAATTCTAGCGATCTCGAGCCGGTTTCTCAAACTTACCTACCCCACCTTTAAGTAATTGTTTATGCTATTATTTTTAAGTGATCCTCCTTAGCAACAGTCTGTTCTCCTTAGCAGCGGTCTGTCATGGGGCTTTCACACCAACGCGGTTCCAGGGCCGGTTCGGAGCTGGAGCTTGAAAAGCTGTTCACACCGCAGCGGAGCCGCCTCTGAGCTCCGGAATCCGGTTTGTTTCAAGCACCAAAGAATTGTCCTTCTAGAAACTAAGCACCGCATACGTCACGCTTACGTCGGAGGCGGGGGCAGGGGCGGGATCAACCTCTAACAACAACAAAAAGCCAGCGTTTTATCCAGTTTGTACACAACGATGGAAAACCTCAAACTTAACAAGCAGCAGTGGTCCACTGAAGAGACCAGCTACCTCCTGGGAATCCGGTCTTCCGAAGAGGTACAGAAGAAGCTGGAGGGGAGCACGCGGTCCAAAGCAATTCTATAACAATTGCAGCAAGAGATGGCGACCGCTGGTTTGACCGTACCGTTGAACAGATTGGCAACAAATTGAAAAAAGTCAAGAAGGATTATCGGGACCAAAAGCGAGACCTCGGACGGAGTGGCGGTTTGGCTTTATGAAGCAGGCACGCAAACGGTTACGTCATGACGCAAACGATGACGCAATGACGCAGCACCAGTCAGGCTCTGAGCGGTGTGAACAGAGCGGGAGCTGAACCGAAGAACCGGTTCCGAACCAGAAAAGCTCTAGCACGGAGTTAGGGAAACTCCCTATTTTTGGACACAAATAACTCGGGATGCTTCGTGCCATTGAACAAACTTCCGCACGATGGAAATGGGATGTCAGCCGAAAGGAAAAGTGTGTGGAAATAGTGGAATTAACTAGTACTGGGGAGAGAACCAGACGGCAGCACCTTCCTATTTTTGAACCCAAATAACGCTTCGTGCCATTGGACAAACTTCTGCACGATGGCTGACTTTTTTAAGGCAGGAAAAGTGTTTCAAACGTGGGTACATTAGTGGTCAAAGTCGGGCAAAATGTTTTAATTCAGGAGGTTTTAAGTGTCGGTTCACTTGTCTCACACACCCAGGGTGATTATGATAACATATTCACCCAGGGGAAAGTGTTCAACACATGGGTACATTAGTGTTAAAGGTCGGGGGGAACTGTTTTAAATCAGGACACAGACACAGACAGCAGCATACAGCTCCTGGCTTTGCAACCCAGGAATAAGTGTCTGAATCCTGGGTACCTTAAAGGGGACCTATCATGCAAAATGCACTTTTGTACGTCTTTTATACATGAATATGTGTCCCCGGTGTTCCAGGGAACTCACCAAGTGTCAGAAAACACAACCCTCTCTATTTTCCTCCATACCCAAATCTCTAAAAAAGGGGCTGCAACGGATCTGATAAAAAACTGATTCAGATTTGAACACTGTCCTGACGTCAGGACGGTGGCGCTACGGCTATTGGGCCAACTCCACCAATCAGGAGGAGACAGCCACGGCCATTGCCGTTCGAAAGCGCTGGAGACGCTGTAGTACATATGCCAGGCCAGTAGGTGGTGCTGTTCTCACAGAATCAGCCCTTGCAAAAACAGAGCTAACATTTTTCAAATTGAGCGAAATGAGGCATGGCTAAAATGCATGATCTGTTTGGTATTTTTGAAAAAAAAAAAAGTATAAATATGCCTTATATAGGTATGGTCCTACACTATATTATTCAAATATAGCATGATAGGTCCACTTTAAGTGGACCAAAAGCCCAATAGGGAGCTAGAACAGGAAATGCCTTGGTGTGAAAGGGGCATTAGTGAAAATGAACAGACCGCTGGGATGTCCAAATTGACCAATCAGATTCAAGGATTCAATCAAGCCGTGTAATAATAAAAAAAAACAATACCTCCGGATACTTGTTAGAGACCATTTCCTTAGATTTGATTTCACCTGACTCTGATAAAGTTCCCTTCACCTCCATCTTTCTTTTTTGTGTCGTTCTCATCCTCCATCTCATGCAATGCACGTTCAGTGTGTTTATTCAGTGTCGTCATCTTTTCCTTGTTGACTGCAGTGTAAATTAGCAACTAATCACTGCTTTGGATGAATATATGTTTCTGTTTCTTACAGGAAGTCTTAATTCCAATCGGTGAGATTTGCAGACCAATTTAAATATTCAACTCTTTGCTTTAAATAAGTTGTTGTGTGCTCCTTCCATGCATGCTGGGGGGAAAAAGTCCTCAAGTGTGATTTGTCCAGTCTCTGTAGCTCTCCGTTAGTCCTCATGTCCGTACTGAGTTTGTCGTGGAACAGAAAAAGGGTGTACTTATTTAAATCGTTAATTGATTTACCCCAAAATACATCTCAACCGGGAGCTAAGATCAGAGTGATGGCCATGTGGCCTCGCACTTAAAACATGTAAATATTATTTTTTCAGAGTTCATTAATCATTAGTTTCTCTGGGAAAAGGGAACTCCTGCTTCAAGTGTTACAATATACATCATAGATTATAATTATGATTATTGTTAGTCCAATAAAGGTGAGAGACACACAGTTTCGCGACAAAAACAATTGATTCAGTATGAAGTAAACTGGAAATGACTTTCCATTTACGGTAGAGATGATCCTTTTTGACGCTGATCGAGTGGAACACATAAAAAAACACTCGAGTCACGGGAAGAGAAAACTGAGACGAAAGAGAGAGGGAGAAGGCCAGATGAGATGAAGATGTGTAGGTAGAGTGTGTGTGTGTGGTGTGTGTGTCTGTGTGTGTCTGTGTGTGGTTGAACAGGTTTAATCAGAGAGGGCCTTGTCCAGAAACATATTTGTGGCCCCCGGCCTCCTAATTCATCCTGGCCCTGCTGGCCTTGGGCCACTAATGAAACCGACCAAGGTTAACCAGCTACAAAACACACACACACACACACACACACACACACACACACACACACACACAACACACACACACACACACACACACACACACACACACACACACACACACACACACACACACACACACACACACACACACCACACACACACACACCACACAGACACAAGCTGTAATCTACTGAGAGTTCTTCACGTAAATACTCCAAACACTCACTTCCTCCCAATCCGTCACATACTGTATGGGTACCTTAGACCTCAACAGTGTGTGTGAGTGTGTGTGTGTGTGTTTGTGTGGGTAAAGGTGAACTCTCTCTCTCTCTCTCTCTCTCTCCCTCTCTCTCTCTCTCTCTCTCTCTCTCTCTCTCTCTCTCTCTCTCTCCCTCTCTTCTCTCTTCTCTTTCTCTCTCTCTCTCTCTCTCTCTCTCTCCTCTCTCTCTCTCTCTATCTCTCTCTCTCTCTCTCTCCGTGTCAGAAAGCCCAAAAGCCGACAGTGAAGCATAAAGCGATCACGCCGGCTTTTCCAATAAAAGCGCACCGATCGAGAGTTGTTGCAGCTTTGTGTTTGCTCTTTATCTCCCGGCGAAGATTCCACGAGTTCATTGAGTTTGTCCCCTGATCCCAAGACCCCTACCTGCCCTCTGAGACCCTCTGAGACCCTCTGGAAACGCCCATGACGAGGGATCATCCCCCTGTCACTGTCTCCTGACATCGAGCACTTGACTGTTGTGATTGGTAACTCTCTTTCTTCTGTAAACCCACATGATTTGATTCCTGTTTTTAAAAAGGCAATATTGTTGTCTTTTCAGGACAAGTTTGCTTATTGGTTTCTTTCTGTTTTTAATCTTCAGTGTGGTTAAAGGTTTAATCATTTTTTCTTTCAAAATGAAATGCCTGCCTCAAAAAAAGAGTCTATATGTTCTTTTAGTTTCAATTGTAATGAAGTCATCTCGTGGTCAGGAAATCTATTTTTCTACACTTTTTAATGTTTGGTAAATGTTGAAAATACACGTTTGACTGACAAGACAATATTCTGTTTTGAGGTATCAATGGTTTTCTAGTTTGTATTTTGTGTCTTGGCTAACACCTTTTTGACCAACATGATACAAAAATAAAGTATAATAGAGACATCAAAAGGAAGGACACAGTCTGAATTTGTTTACAAATCTTGACAAAAGCATGACTTTTTTAAATTGAAATAAATGTACACGTCGTTTTTGTAATAAATTAGTCTAATTGAAATCTGCATCACTGTGCCAAATTAAAATCTGGGACTTTTTGTCATGTAAGGTATATAATAATTTAGTCATAAATCATAAATGATCTCCTGTTTTATTTCTTGTTGTTGTTTTTGTTTAGTTTTAATGAGATGTTTTGGTCTGGAAATCTATTTTCCACCACTTTTTATGTTTTGGTAAATGTTGAAAATACACCTTTGACTGACTCAAAAATACCACATTTCATTTCAAACCTTTATTTAACCAGATTGGTCCATTGAGATATAGATCTCTTTTTCAAGGGAGACCTGCAGCATATAGGTTCCACATGAAACATAAAACAATGAAGGACATCATACATTATATTTACAGGATACATTTACATAGTTATAGACATTTACAAGTACCCATAGTATCAACGAGCATTTCATTAGCCTAGCTTTAAAAACATGCAGAGGAATGAGATTGCTCAGTTTCAATTCTTGCTGAAGATTGTTCCAAGCAAGTGGAGCTGCGCACATAAAAGCTGTCTTACCTAAGACAGTCCTTGCTCTTGGCACATCTAACAATACTACATCATGCGATCTCAGACAATAGCTGCTTGCAACTCTCTGTGTTATCATGAGAGCAAAGAGATATCTGCACTGTTATAAGTAATGTCTCACTCTGCCATTTTTGTATATTTTTCAACCCAATGCATCACATAGCTTTCCTATGTTTTATAAACAACACATTTCACTCACTGACCCTCATGAATGATCAACCTTTACACCAGCGAGGCATTGCACATTGCACACTTTGAAAGGTAATAAAAACCGGTCGAAGGTCGTCATCCATGTTCGTCTCCACCCTCCCTCACCCCTCACCCTCTCTCACCCCTGCACCTAATCTGACGGAGGGAGGGTCAGCGGGTTCTTGGGACAGTTTGCAGGGTGAGTGAGGTCACTCTTCTCCACCTGTATGGTGATATTAACCTGCTAATACCCAACTCAGTGCCTAAACCCTGCAAGGTCAGGGCGGCTATCAGCATCCTTACATGGGAGACCACACACACACACACACACACACACATACACACACACACACAACACACACACACACACACACACACACACACACACACACACACACACGCACACACGCACACACGCACACACACACAACACACACACACACACACACACACACACACACACACACACACACACACACACACACAGGGGCCCCTAAGTACGTGGTTCCTTGAGATCTTCAGGGTTAAGCAGATAAAGGTCTGATCCATACTGGAGATGAAACGTGTGGCTGTTGTCCAAGCTTCTCATTTCTTTCTGTTATATAAACAACTGTGTAAACATACTTTCCGAAATAAAACCGAAGAGGGTCAAGGAGGACTTTTGCTCTCTGAACGATGTAAAAATAATCTACTTACCAAAGTACAGGAAACATTCGAGGATTCAAGAGAAATACGTGTCTCAAATCTTGTTTATGGATAAGGAGAGTGCGTCATTTACAGTCTGGAGAGCAATGAACTTTACTTCCTAAATACAGAGAGTCCTCCTGACTTAAGGAAAACAGTGATATATGCAAGAGGAGCCTTTGATGAAACAACACAAATCAATGTAAGACTCATGAGTCACTTGTGTTTATCACTCATCGCGGTGGCAGGGCGTCTCTCAGAGCAGATCGTCTGCGAGATGAAGATGTTTAACCCTAACCCAAACGAGTGGATCTTGTTTAAAACTGCAAAGAAACAATTTGACACGTGTTAAGAGGAACTCCAATGCTATTACTAACCACATTCATTTTCAACAGAAACTTTAAAAACTGTGGTCACAGCTTTGGTCATTTTGAAGTACAAAATATCATGAGGATAACGGACTCTTTTTGACCTTCTTATCTAAATATATCTTCCTGAAGTCTCCCAAACATTATAAGGGGGCATTTTAAGACATTTAACAGGTTTTAAAGTCACATTTTATTAGTTAGTCTTTAGGTAGGCTTAGTTTGCATGATATCCTCTAAAACAAAAAAAGAGTACTGTAAAGTTTTGAAGGTAGCTTGACTAGTAAGCTAATTAACCTAAATTACATTTCATTCTGTTACAGTATGTAAATATGCCCTGGGTTAAAAAACCTTATACAAAGCTTTTCGGACTTTGAACTAAAGACTTTGACTTGCTAAAGTACGGTGGCCGCCAGGTCCAAAACACTTCCATTAGGAAAAATGAGCTGCACTTTCAGAATCGACAAAAGTGCCAAAAAACATGCAAATTGAGAAGCAACATTCACGAAAAGCACTTTATAAACCAGAATACAAAACACTCGGGACACTAACAAGTGACCAGAGTAACGCGTTACTGTAATAATATTACTTTTGTCGGTAACGGAGTAGTGTAACGCGTTACTTTTATAATTCAGTAATCACCTACAGTTACTAACATTGCCCCGACACGCGTTACTTCGTTACTTTTATAAAATCAGTCATAATCACACTGACAGACAAGAGGGGTTTCCGCCGCAGGTTTATATGTACGTAATCTGCGCGACTTGCGCGTCCACATCTCCACGTGCAGTGCTGCATAAACATGGCTGAGTCAGCGATAACTTTCGAGGGGTGGAGGTATGCCCATTATTTTGAGTTCGTCCGAGAATAGACAGGAATGTGACGGTGAGGTGCAAACTGTGTCCAGGCCAGAAGCTGTTATACACTGCTGTAAACACCACGTCAAACCTCAACAACACCTGCAAAGAACACATGCTAAGGTGAAGCTAATAGCTAAGGACCCCCGAACCCAGAGTGAGGATGTTGTGAGTCGCCGCCGCCGCGACTCCGAAGCAGCAAAAATGACCGGTAATCAAAGCAGAGATGGACAGGCTTGTAGCATGCTTCATAGTAGAGGTAATGTTGCCCATTTGCACAGTGGAATCACCATCGCATCGTTCAGAGATATACTGCGCAAAATACAGATAGCAGGAGACAGAGGACAGCCATAGTCAGAGCTATCTGGATCAGTCTTATGCGACAATGGAAACTGAACTAAAGAGAACATTTGAAACTTTAGCAGTCTGCGTGATCTGCCTGTAGGGAGGGGCGGGCCGGCCCTGCGAGTAAAGTAACGAGTAAAGTAACAAGTTACTTTATGTAGAGAGTAACGAAGTAGTGTAATATATTACTTTTTTTAAGTAATATGTAATATATAATATATTACTTTTTTTAGTAACGACCCCATCTCTGCAAGTGACGCACACAGCTGGGACTGTAGCACTTGTTGCCGTTCAGGGATTATAAAGTTGGCCAACTGTCACTGTTGACCTAAAAATATACCTGTTATTGTCTTATTTGAACAATGATCGCATGACTCCTTGTGATGTTATTGCAGTGTTTCGTTTCTGCAGTGCTTTTTGTCAACTCTGCTCATGTCTCTTTCACTTTTGTGAGCTTGATGGTGAAATACAAAGCAGTTTGGGCCGTGCTAATGTTTCTAAACCACTTTACCTTTAATCCAATCGTCATGTGGATTTACAGCCTCTTCCTCCTGCTTTGTTTTTTAAAATGTTTCATTAAAGAACTTCAAAAGAGTAAGAAAGTCCATCAATCCCGCACACTTTCCCTCTGTGTCTCTTTTTATTAGTTTCTCGTCTTTTACCATCTCCCTTCCAGACACACACACACACAGAGAAACACACTCTGCACAGGTCGGGTGCGTTTGATTTATCCCACAGAGTTTCCTCCATGGCTCATTTCCGTAAATCACATGTCAGTGTGTTTGTAGCCAGAAGGACGTTAACAAGAGGCCGCAGTCCAAACACAGAGAGCATAAAAAAAAAAACCTGAAAACACTCTCGACACACTGTACTCTACGGCCACATCCATCAACGCGGAGACGGAGGAGGTCGGAAAAATTTCACGTGGAGACGAGGAGGAAATGTTTTGTCATCTGAAGAGCGCTGTTGAAAGAAAGCGTGTGTGTGTTTGAAGTGTGTTTGTGTCTCACACTTTCTCAAGTCGGACCACATGCCGAGCTGAGGGAGGGCCGGCGAGTTCAGCCTGAGATCTGGGTGTGTTTGTTCACTGTGTGTACGTACACACACACACACACACACACACACACACACACACACACACACACACACACACACACACACACACACACACACACACGCACGCACGCACGCACGCACACACACACACACACACACACACACACACACAGATGATGCATACAAGTCCTCTGGGGTAAAAGTTCAAATACAACCAGGGTTAGAGCTCGGGCGGCGGCCGTCGTTGCTATGGAAACAGCCACTTAGACGCTCCTTCCTATGAAGTTGTCCTGAAGGCGAACTGGCTGTTTTTGTGTGTGTGTGTGTGTGTGTGTGTGTGTGTGTGTGTTTCCCACGCTGCAGTGTTTCAATCAGATACTATCTACTGTCCTCCCACCCAGTCTCCTCCTCCCGTTTTACTAAGTACTTCCTCTCTGGCCTCAGGGGTCAGAGGTCACTCTTTAAACCGGGGCTGGAGTCTGGCCTTGAGTTTGGCCTGCGCTGGGTTTTATAAGAAAAGCCACTTTTAAAAGTCACCGCTTTTAAAAAGTTCTCAAACAAAGATCTGAAGAGGCAGACGCCCTGCTGAACGGCTCCTTCTGGTTCTGCCTCATTCCTGCAGGAAACCAACCAATTGATTGAGGTCAGTGGTGTCAGTTGTCAGTGGTTCACAAATGTTGTGGCTTAAGATCCCTAAAATAAACCTCCAACCTATTGTCCCAACTTAAAAAGCGACACAGTCTATCTCTGTGTTGCAGCAATACGTTATATTTGGAGGGGAACTACTGACTTACCGATCCTTAGATGGCCATAGGCTGCTTATCAGTTTCCTTAAACCAACAAACTTATTTTCACCACAAATGAGGGTCTTTCCCTCAGCATAACCAAGTAGTTTCTTTGGCTTAACCTAAACAAGCTGCCACATTTTCAAAATTTTCCTCACAGGTATGAGGATGTGCTAAATTCATGCCGCTCGAAGGTGAGCTAATTACGAAATGCTCCTGTTGGTTGTGTTGGACGAGAAGGGACATGGTATGGATGACTTGTCGCTTATGCCATGTAACTTTCATTCAGGATAAGTTGGGCAACTCAGGAATGCACGGAAGTTGTACAATCAATTACAAAAGACACGTTTTTTGCCAGTATTTCCAAACACACACATCAGAGTGAAACACACTTTGTACGCTTTTATCCAAAGCGACTTACATACTCAATACTGTGGACAATCCCCACAGGAGCAATTTGGGGTGAAGTGTCTCAACGACATGCTGACTGCAGTGGGGTTTGAACCTGTGACCCCCTGATCCGAACACATACGCACAACCCACTGCGCCACACACCTTTTATGCATTGCACTTAGACTTATATTTATATTTCATTTCCAAAAATTACAGTTTACATTTTCAAAACAGCATACATATTTTTATATTAATGTGTTGAAGTGACAATGAGGGTTTCGGAGTTACTCTGTTGCATTGACGTTTGGACTTAATACAATATTCCAAATCTAATACAAGAGTCCTGCATGAATTCATGAAGGTTATAAAGTTCAGTATTTATTGATAAAACTTCATTGCCTTTCTTTAAACTGCACTTTTGTGATCCTGTTAAAACGTGTTTCTATTATTGTGTCCATTCAAAGACTGAACCTCTCCCGTTGTCTTTTTTTTTATGATCTTGCCCTTAAATTCCTTACAAAGACCCCTAAATGGCCTGTTAGACTTTATAGAAAGGTAAATAGATAACATGAAGGGTCCTTCTGGTATTGATCACACACAATCACACACGCTGTTCCCCACAGGAGCCGTTCTGTGGCCCTGAGCACCACAACATATTGATTTATTAACTGCCTCTGTGACAGATGTGTGTGAGTGTGTGTTGATTGTAATCCGCGTTGCTTCGATTAGCGCCAAACATTCCCCCCCCCTTTTACCGCTAGACAAGCTGTCAAATCAGAGCAGAGGAAGAGATGGAAAAGTGAATAAAGAAAAAGAGATGGGATGAACGAACGACTAGAACATGTTAATCGTGGGATAAAAAAAAAGCGAAAAAGAGAGAAAGGACTGATATGGAAACAGATATAAAAAGAGGAAGTGCTAAAGAGATAAGGAAGAAAATGGATGAGGAGATAAAACAGGGAGAGTTCATATTCTGTAAATACCAGACTTCCTCTGGTTTATACAAGCATGACTTTTCTCACAGTGGAAACAGAATAAAATGCATCACAATTAAGTCATTAAAAGCCAAGACGCAGCAAAACAAGCATATTGATAAACGATATACACAGAGGCCAATCGAAGAATCAAAGAGTTCATCCACGTTGAAGTGAAATTGAGGAAATTCACGTTAAAAAAACAAAACACAAAGTACTTTTTTAGTTAAAGGGGACCTATCATGCAAAATGCACTTTTGTACGTCTTTTATACATGAATATGTGTCCCCGGTGTTCCAGGGAACTCACCAAGTGTCAGAAAACACAACCCTCTCTATTTTCCTCCATACCCAAATCTCTAAAAAAGGGGCTGCAACGGATCTGATAAAAACTGATTCAGATTTGAACACTGTCCTGACGTCAGGACGGTGGCGCTACGGCTATTGGGCCAACTCACCAATCAGGAGGAGACAGCCACGGCCATTGCCGTTCGAAAGCGCTGGAGACGCTGTAGTACATATGCCAGGCCTGTAGGTGGTGCTGTTCTCACTGAATCTGCCCTTGCAAAAACAGAGCAAAATGTCAAATTGAGCAAAATGAGGCATGGCTAAAATGCATGATCTGTTTGGTATTTTGAAAAAAAAAAAGTATAAATATGCCTTATATAGGTATGGTCTATACTATATTATTCAAATATAGCATGATGGTCCACTTTAATTTAGGCCTTGTAGCGGCGATCGCTCATCAAAAAAGGCCACTCATGGAGGTTAGCAGTCAGAGTTCCCAACGCGTGTTGTTGTGAAGGATGAGGTCCACGATGACGTAATTTGTAATGCTTTATTTATTTGTCCACGGTTAAAATGTTCTTTTAAGTTCACGTATCTAAAATATTGTTTAATACGCACATCAGACACAAACGATCACGGTCACACGCTCAGACACAAACAATCACGGTCAACACGGTTGAAAAACGTGTGGCTTCCTCTCTAACCTCTCATCCCAGCTGATCACCCGTGCCCACATATATAGGTTAATTACCTCCCGTGCTCCAGGTGTGCAGATTGGATGATGACGAGTTCACACACACATAGACAAACCCCGTGCACAACCCAAAGCAAATTGGCTCCAACAGGCCTCATAACTAATTCACCAGCACTTACTATGGTATGATCTTGCTTGAAGTGAAGACGTTAGTGATGTGTCGGTCGCGAACGAGCCGATTCTTTTGAACGGCTCTTTGGTACGAACGAGGGGAACGAGTCGTACTTGGTGAGAGCCGTTCTTTTTATCGTTCAATCGTTGGTTCGCACTCACTGCCTGCCAAAATCCACTCGCCTTTTAAAAAAGCTTGATTTTGTTCCCAAACGTATTCTGTGAAGACCCGCCCCTACTCTGATTGGTAGGTTTCAGCACGAGGAGTGAGATGGGGTGGGTCTTAAGGGAATACGCGAGAGAGAAGTCATAACAAGTGGTACAGGACAGGTAGACGACATGTTTTTCGGATGGAAAATGAGCCAAATGAAAACGCAGCAGCATTTGGATGCACTTCAACCAAAAACCAGGCAGTGATAAAGCGCACCATTTGTAAAGGTAAAATATCCTTTAAAGCAGGGTCAACAAATAATCTCCATCGCCACTTAATTATCATTATGACTGGTGATTATTTCGCAGATAAACCTAGTAACCCCGCCCCCTTTTGAACGGCTCTTTGAAAGGAACGGAGCCATAAGATCCGGCTCCCTTCAAAGAGCCATAATTCCCATCACTAGAATATATCTGCACTTTCCTTATTGTTTGGAGTTTGATTCTTTATGGTTTTTGCACATAAAAGCATCAGCTAAATGATATGTAATGTCATGTTATGTAAAGTAATGTAAAGAGTCTTCCATCTAACTTGTGTAATCAGTACCAAACACAATTGAGCCACAATAGAACTGGACTTTTGCTTCGTGTTCGATATCGGGAAAGTGTGAGGAATTGATCTTTCCAGCAGACGAGACGCTCCCAGTGGTGTTTCTCTTTCAAGTAGAGATAAAAGGACAGGTTCAGTACAGCATAGGGTAAAGAACAGCCTCTTGGTTTCAAAGTACATGTCATTTGAAGTACATTTTATAATCTAGAACAAATTCTGTTTACGTAAGATGTAAATACCACTGGTAAAGCTGTAAAGTCTGAGAGGTTTTCTCGCAGTTCAGTCCACTGTGTGCCCTCTGATTAAAGAGCCAGAGGACGAGCAAATGAACCACACCTGCAGTAAAATACCTTCAGATCTCACACTGCGTACGAGGTGGAGAGAGAAAGGGAGGGAGGGAGGGAGGGAGAGGCCTTGACCTGCTGTCTTAACTCTGCTGCTTGTTTGCCCTCAGCCATCTCACTTTCTCGCAGGATTCTTTGAGTTTTACGTCCATGTCACGCCTCCAAAACACTTCAAAAACACATCCCGGTCAAGAAGGGAGGGGCGGACAGGTGGGGGAGGAAGAGGATGGCGAGAAAAGGAAATGAAATGAAACCTCACACGGTGGCTTTGACGTGCATCTATTGGTTTGAGGCAACACTTATTATGGTAAAACGGTGACATAACTTTGAGCAAGAGACATCGTAATGTTGAAACAGGAAACGGTCTCACCACAGGATGCGCTCATATGTCTTTCCAAAGAAAAGTGATTTGTGTGTGAAAAAATCCACATAATTGTGAAGTCTTCTGATGTTAGGGTGGATGAATGCGTCCAAAAACACCGCAACTACAACCAGAAGACTGTCAACGTTGATTCATTCATAGAAGTAACATCATTATTTTTGATGTTATTTTACCGCGAAAGTCAGCTTAAGACCCAAAACTCCTTTGGTAACTATATTTAAGAAATACAATTGTTTTTCTGTCGGGGGACACCTTACTTCTTCCTTCTCTCTGTCTGTACCTGTGTACTCTCATGTTCCCAATAACCCAGCTTCCCCACATTTCTTTTTGGTGTCTATTTACGCCGGGATCCTGAGTCGTGGCTGATCCTGTTGCTGTGGTCCTGGGTCATAAGTCCTGGATGGATATCCTCGTGGATTAATCTTCTTATTATAGACACATGCATTTCAAACATTTGGTCTACCTATGCTGTAAAATGTATTATCTCTTTGATTTACACACGGCATCTATTGCACGTCTGTCCGTCCTGGGAGAGGGATCCCTCCTCTGTTGCTCTCCCTGAGGTTTCTCCCATGTTCCCCTTTAAACTGTGGGTTTCTCTGGAAGTGTTTCCTTGTACGATGTGAGGGTCTAAGGACAGAGGGTGTCGTATTGTCATACTGATATTCTGTACAAACTGTGAAGCCCACTGAGACAAATGTAACATTTGTGATATTGGGCTATATAAATAAACATTGATTGATTGATTGATTGATTTAATCCAAGAAATTGTGAAACACAAAGTATAAGGACCCACAAAGTCTGCTTATATCATAGTTGATTCATGTGTCCAATAACATCTAACTTTTACTCCAAAATAACGCTCTGCATGTCCCATTTTAAACAACAATAAGAAAAAAGGAAATCTACTTTAAAGATATCAATTAGTTGTTGGAGAATACGCAGCTTTCACATTTAACATTTAGGAAAATGCACTTTCCGTTTTCTTACCTGAGAAGATCGATACAACTTTTATATCTGCAGTTCAAAATGAAGCTGGAAACGATTAGCTTAGCTTAGCATTAGGACTAAAACAGCTATCCACGTTCTGTTTGAAAAAAACTAAATCTGCATATCAGCACATCTAAAACTCATGTTATGTGTTATTTCTAATACATAGTGAGCAAATGACAAATTGTGGTTTAAAGGTTGGGGATATGTGCTTGGATAGTTATGTGCAAGGAGATAATCAAGATTCAAAGTCTTTATTATCTGCACAATAGCTTGTAGCTTAACATGTGTTTGTTAAAAAGTAAAACATCATAATGAAACTTTAAAGACATTTGGGAAAATGCACTTTCCGTTTTCTTGCAGAGAGTAAAATAAGAAGCTCCATAGCTTTTATATCTGTCTGTTCAAGATGAAGCCCGAGACGATTAGCTTAGCTTAGCATTAAGATTGGAAACAGCTATCCTGGTTCTGTTGAAAATAAACAATCTGTGGTTTTAGGGTTGGGTTATTTGATGGGCGATAATCAAAATTCTAGTCTTATTAATGTATGCACAACAGCTACAGCGTGGTTTTGGACAATACGATATACTTCAAGAAGAGGAAAGAGGACATGCAGAGAAAGAAGAAGGAGGAGGAGACAGTAGAGAGACAGAGAGAAGACAAACAGAGAGAGTGAGCGGTCCAGGTGATATTTACCTGTCCTGTAATTTCCGCCCTGACGACAGGACTGACGACAGGACTGACGCCTGCCACATTTCCTCGGGGACTGTCTCCCGCTGAAACCCCGATGGAGCCACGGTACCACGCCCCCTTTTCGTCCCTCTCTTTGATCTCTGACGTGCGGGACCTTTTTTAATTGACGGTGTGTGTAGCCAGGGAAAACCCCCCCTCTGTAAAGTGTGTGTCACCTGCACAGGTAGACGACCGTCCTGTGACTCAAGCTCACGAGAACATGAGTGTGTTAACCGCAGCGTGTTTACATGGAGAGGCGGTTTTACTAAAGATAGCTGTGGGGAAAATACCAAAGGGTTTAACATCCGATACACACGAGAATAACATGTTAATGTGAAGTTTGAAATATGTAAATACTCTTAAAGAAAGGGAAGTTTATTCTCTGTTTTTCGGCCACATTTCCATTTGTTGACTTCCCCTTGTAGGCTTTTCTGAAACTCGTATAGCTTAGGCAGTGATGCTAAGGGTCTCTTTCGATATCAAGGATACAATAAATAGTCATTTTAGTGCAAACATCAGTGTTTTTGTGTCTACAAATGAGTATGAACCTGTAGCCAAGTACACATCAACGTGACACTTTATAAACATGACCAGTTCAGGAAATCAACTTTCTTTTTATTGACCAAAACTATGAGAAGGTTGATACGACTCTTATGTCTGTTTTTTCATATGAAGCTGAAGGCCATTAGCTTAGCTTAGCATAACGACTGGAAACAGAAGGCCTGGTTCTGATATAAAATCTTCCTTGTAGCAGCCTTTAACACTCATGTAATATGTTGTTTTTCTAATACATTTATCGAAGTGCGTACATGGCAAATTGTGGTTTAAGAGTTGGGTCTTTCTAGGCAAGAGTACTTTTACCCGTATTTTCCCATTTAGTTCCGTTAGTGCCTGGAATTTTGCGTTCACACCAAAAAGAGAACTTAGTTCAGAGAACTTTTCCCCCCTTTTTTGTGCCTGCTAGAGAGGTGGTACTTTCCTGGGGAGAAAAACTACCAATTTCTGATTGGCTGGGCGAATTGCAAACCACGCCCCGTAAAACTCTGAAAAGTTTTTTGAAGCCCCCATTGTATTTGCTGGCATTAGCATTATTAGCATTAGCATTAGCCCCTGCTGGAGCAGCTTCTACTGAAGCCAGTCCCTAACTCCGGGGACTTCCGGCCGGGGACTTCGGGTGGCAGTATACGCCGTGATGTGGTTTGCGGCCTGCCAGTAAACCCAAAGCAGAAGAAGAAGAAGAAGTGACGTCAGCGGCTTCATTTGCGTAATCTGCCTCAGGGAACTTATTCCGATGTGAACGCGATCTGCTCTTTAGTTCCATGGGGGCACTAAGTGCTGGGAACTAAGTACAGCAAAGTACTTGGTGTGAAAGCGGCTAATGAGTCCTTCTAAGAAACTGTTGCTTTATTCTTGGCAAGAGATTGAAAATGGGTATTTCTTTAAATGTTTAACTTCCTGGATATTACGTATAAACTCCACTAAGCAACATTTAGGGAGGGAAAAGAAGAAAATACCAGTTTCACTTCAGTTTCCCTTTAAACCTGTAACAATCCAGGTCAGGTATTTGGGGACAGTGTGTATGTGTGTGCGTGTGTGTGTGTGTGTGTGTGTGTGGTGTGTGTGTGTGTGTGTGTGTGTGTGTGTGTGGGTGTGTGTGTGTGTGTGTGGTGTGTGTTTGTGTGTGTGTGTGTGTGTGTGTGTGTGTGTGTGTGTGTGTGTGTGCCTGGCATCCCCTTTTCCCCTCGAGGGGCCAAGACCAAGCTGTTCCTCCATCCTTTTACTGACAACTGAGAGACAAAGAGAAAGAAAGTTATGAAACACTTAACACACAGTATGGACTACAGATGGGAATAAATAATGAAGCTGTAAGGAGACAGAGAAAAGAGGAGAAATAAAACAATGTACACACAGAGAGAAAGGTAATATCTTTCAGTAATTTACCTGCTTTTAAAGTTGTTTTGTGAACAGAGAAGGAAGTGGAGTTCACAACTAATTTGGTTCAACAAAAATGTTGAAAAGCCGTCATTTATACGTAACAGTTACATCATTTCTAAGGTGCAAAAGCTCAGTTAATTGTGGTTTATATATATTGTGTTATTAGATTTCCTTCTTCATCCCACTCCTCATTTGCCGACAGAAGGCTTGTTTTCACGGTAGTGCAAACCATGTGCTAATACACACACAGTTTCCCGGTGCAAAGGTTGATTATAATGGAAACTTTGGGAACGATTACCTTCATTTTCTCTACTTTAGATAATACGGTTAAATTGGGGATTTACTTAAATCCTGTCTGAGTATCTGAGACTGCTCCTGTTGCTGCCATGACCTCTGCTGTGGTCCCAAACCCCACCTGACAAATGCTCTGAGGAGGTTTTACTCTACTTTCTAACATATTAAAATAGATGATTTACTGATATAATAATAATTATAATATAACAGTATAATATTGTGAAATGAGCCATTCTATTTTTACATTTCATACTTTACATTTGACTGATAATACTTCTCTCTTCTTTTACGTAAATAACAATTGGATTTCAGGACTTTTACTTTTAAAGGAGTATTTTAACTTAAGTAAAGAATCTGAGTACTTCTTCCACTTCTGGTTACAACGACAAAAAGACAAATATGTATTGTATTATTTGTATTTCTGCTTATCGATCATCCTTATCATCCATCAAACATTATTTATATATAGCCCAATATCACAATTTACAGCCTTAACAGTATGTACTGAACACAACACACTCCGTCCTTAATCCCTCGCAGTGCAAAGGGAAAAACTCCCAAGAAACAGCTATCCAAGAAAAAAGGAAGAAACCACCTTCCATCTCGCCTCCTTTGCTCTCCATCATCAAATATGAAATATGTTTTTGGACACAGTAGCTGGAATGTGAGACGTACAAACAGACAGGCAGCAGGACGACATTACATTACATTTAGCTGACACTTTTATCCAAAGCGACTTACAATAAGTAAGACAACTCCTACAGTCATCTCTGCCTTGGAGGGAGACACACACACACACACACACACACACACACACTTGGTGGTCCTCCCCTCCATATTGCCGCGGTGCCTCTGGCAGCAGTAAAGCAGCAGGTCTGTGTGTTTTCAGGGTGTGGACCATCCAAACTATTGACCGGCGCAGCGCAGCACCGCCGCGGCTAAATTAGCAAGATGGCCCCTCCCTGGGAGCGACATATGTTTTACTGTCTGTCTTAGTCTTCCCCCCAAACACACACCACACACACCACACACACACACACACACACACACACACACACACACACACACACACACACACACACACACACACACACACACACACACACACACACACACACACACACACACTCACACACACAATGTCCCCCCGCCAACACCTCCTCGGGTCAAACAAATCCCTTTCAAATCTGGGCCTGCAGCCGCCACACAGGGGGTAAGGCGGGGTGACTGAGTGTGTGTGTGTGTGTATATGTGTGTGTGTGTATGAATTCCTAGATGATCAGTTATATTCAAGAGTGTTTTAGATTAATGTTTGTCTCCAATTATCCTCCGCTCTTTCTATTACACTTGACTAAATATCCTATCTTTATTGACTTTAATGTCCATTTCTTATTCAAATTGAATATAAATTGCTCATACAGATTGAAAGATTTGTTAGGGGTAACATGAACAATGTTGAAGTATTTATGCATTATCGTAGTCTTGTCCATCGTCCCTGTCAGTTTTGTTAGTTCATTCTTACGTTAGTTACCATGGTGGGTAATATTTCATCATTACTTATAGGAATAGGAAACACTGAATTTCCTTTTAGTTTCTTGCACGTTATTTGAATCAAGGTTACACAAGATTTCTGAGGGTTTTCATTTGAGTTTGAATGAAATACAACAGAAACCCTGGTTTTCCCCCCATGGTACGCATTCATTTGTACAAAAGGGATGAAAAGATGGTGTATTTTATATTGATGATATATGAGTTCATATTTCCTGCGTTATTGGAGGTCATGAAAGCCGGCCTCATGTAGCGAATGTGAGTTGTTTAAAATCAATCAAAGCTTTCAAAGGTAATTCAGGATGTTTCGAAGGAAGCGTGTCATTACACTCCCCAACAACACTAGGGGAGTGTGTACGTGTGTGTGTGTGTGTGTGTGTGTGTGCGTGTGTGTGTGTGTGTGTGTGTGTGTGTGTGTGTTAATTAGCCGAGCTGAGTTAATAATCTGCAGGGAGTCGGGGGGGGGGGGGGGGGGGGGGGGCGACCTGCAGAGCGCGTGACATGCTTCTGCAGCCGAACCAGACGCATTAATCCTCTGCTCCTTAGTGTGTGTGTGTGTGTGTGTGTGTGTGTGTGTGTGTGTGTGTGTGTGTGTGTGTGTGTGTGGTGTGTGTGTGTGGTGTGTGTGTGTGTGTGTGACAGAGTGACATTGTCCACAAAATCTTCCACTCTCATATGTCTAACTGTTTACCATGCTAAAACCTAAATACCAATATGATAAAACTCCCAATTTTTAAGGTGAAAATCCCTTTTTGACATGTGTTGGCCAAAAGATATGTTCACCGTGAGACACTTAATATTTACTATACGTAACATACATTTTGTACGTCACTATGTTAAAGCCTATATTGAATTTCCCCTTGGAGATTACTCCTTCTCTTCTCTTCCCTTCGTCTTGTGATTCTTACCAACCTATCTCTCTAACAAATACATTAGAAAACTAAAGATCTTGAACTGTATTTCATGTCTTTCATTACCGATGTATTGTTTGTGTCAATTAAGTAAAAATAACTTGGTTTAAAATCGACTCTTACATGTTCAAACGATGATTTCACCTATGTATAAAGAAGTAAGGCAACCTGCCTTAGTTTCAGAGAGTAAATAACACCATGCTTTATGTGTAAGACGTCCCTAAGACGTATTGTAAACAAGAGGGAAGAGAACACAATGAGCAAAGACTCCAGTGGATTAAGGTCAGATAAACTGAATTCACAAAATAAATAAAGCTGGGAAACTCCCTGTACGTCTTGTTAGTTTTCAGGGACTCGCTGCAGAGGATTTTGGGTGGAGTCGTTGGCTCTGTACGTTCAAGCTGTTTGTCTGAATCCACGACACGAGGCTGCACCCGGGGGATTTTGGGCTGCGGTCTGATTTTCCAACAATCAAAACTTTAAGGCAAACAGTTTGAACAAGATTACAGCATAGAAGTAGAAGAGTTAGAGCAAAGGGGAGATTTAGTTTCTTTGCAATTTGAAATAACAGTTTTGGGCTAAAACGTCTCAATCGGGGACCATAACAACATCGAAATACCAATATAATAAAACCCTAATTTGTAGGTAAAAAAACTACTTTCGGTCACTTCTTGGACAAAATATATGTTCACTGTGAGGCTCTAAATATTCATATTATAGGAATTTAATTTTGAGAGATTTCCTGGTCCTTTTTTTATGTTCAATATATTCTCAAAAGTCACAAGAGGATAAAATGCCAGACTTTTTCTGTTATATTTGTAACCCCTACAGTAGCAATATCATTATTTTCATGTAGGATAATATTGGGGACCAGTTCCAAAACAAACCCATCAAGAATACCTCTTCCCACATGTGATTATCTCTCCAAGGGCAAAATGTAGCTTTTCATGTCTTTGTCCAACTAGTTCTGTAATATCGTGAGGCTTACAGCGTACAAAGTAGATCCAATAATGTACCCGTGTGTGTTCAAAATTTTCAAAAAAAGAGACCAAACATATGTATTTAGAGGGGTATCTATCCCAAACACTTTCTTAATCTCGCTTTGAACTGACCCCCTGAAAAGATAACATTTTAGGGACATAAGCACAGAAGATGTCTGAATGTACCACAGCTGTTTTCTTACATTTCAAGCATACAATTACATTTCATTTGTATATCATTTCGCCTAACCTTATCCAATAAACTACAAATGACGATATAGTCGCTTAAAAATAAGCCAAATCATGGTGCTGGGGAATTTCTTTCAATGGGCTACACCATTTAAGTGCACTTGTTTCGTTTGGCTAATCCACGAGTTTAACAGGTGGGTTTTCAGTCTCTATGGTTCTCGCTCTATGCCGGCGACTCCTTCGACGGAGAGAGTCGTCTTTGTTTTGGCGAGTCCTGGCTCTTCTCGTTTCTAATCTGCCGAGGTTAGGCCACTGTCTCAGACACTGGAATTAGACCAGTGGATTAAACCGGGGAGAGAATTAGCCTGATGAGTTTTCACAGTGACCATAACAAACAGCCCCCAAAAAGTCCCCCGAGCCGTAAGCTGCTCACCGTCTGAAGACAGGCTCTCACTGTCTGAGACACACACACACACACACACACACACACACACACACACACACACACACACAAACACACACACACACACACACACACAAACACACACACACACACACACACACACACACAACACACACACACGCACACACACACACACACACACACACACACACACACACACACACACATACCATGTATACATCACTTCAGGGGACATTACATTGACTTACATGCATTTCCTGGAGACTTATCCTAACCTTAACCATAACTAACACATGCCTAACCCTAACCCTAAACCTAACCAAGTCTTCACCTTAAAAGTATTGATTCCCCTCAGGGGACCTCCATTTTGTCCCCATAAGGGAGGCGAGTCCCCACACGTGACTGTGTAAACAGATTTAGGTCCCCACAAGTATAGTAATGCTAGGCCACACACACACACGTACACACACACACACACCACACACACACACACACACACACACACACACACACACACACACACACACACACACACACAGTTTCGTAGTGTCTCACACACAGATAGTTCTTTTTTGTCTGAGAGACACTTTTAAAACCCTTTTCTTTATATTCTCATCATAACGACCCAGGAAGTTAGCATCAATATTGTTCTTGTTCTTGATAAAGTATTTTTTAACGCCTACCCAAGGAGTTAGCATCGCAGAGGAACCAGCTAACGGTTAGCCTGTAGCGTTTGCCTGTTGGGGAAACAACAGGTTGTCACGTGGACAAAGGCTGTGTTCGGGTTCAAGAGGCAGCTTAGTCAATGCAGTACACAACGCCAACAAAATGCAATATAGAGAAGCGAACATCAAGTGGAAAACACTCGATCCAGAAGGGGGTGAATCTTTGGGAAAAAATATTCACACATTTGTGTATCAGTGTCCTATCAACACTTGTTAAACCCTCTGTTTGTGAATGGAGCTCTATTAGCATGTGCTAGCTGACTCCACAAACGTTGGTTCAGTGTCCACTCGGTTGACGCATCATTTCCTCAGTTTAACAAACGCAAACAGCATCCGCTCCATTAAAATGTTTGTCATTGTTCATCCTTTCAAATGTAATTGACGTTCTGTCCTGCAGGAGCTTCCTGTTGTCTCGGAAAACCGGATGTTTAAATTGCTACAGAAAGATTGATGATTGTATTTTTGCTAGTGAATTGTCCGACCGGGCCCACCGGGAAAACTCCCGGTATTCCCAATGGCCAGTCCACCCCTGGTAACAAGTAACATGTCATGTAATAACTTCATGCCAGACACAATCAGTTTACTTTGTTTGAGTCATTTCAAAAGCACAAATGGTCTTTATTCTTAAGAGCATACTAAATTAAAATGTTTTAGCAAAAAAAGAAATACATAGGTTGTTGGACACTTTTTATTTGTATTCTGAGCAAATTAAAGACTGTTTTATGAGTTCATTGGGATGAGAAATTGAATAATGTGGATTACTATACAATTATTACCTCTCAAATGTGTACGATAGCATTCACCGGGCTTATCAAGAACTGCTTTCAACAGAAGTCTTGATCAATCAGTCTTTGTTTTTCCACATCACCTTGGGCCTCCCAACATACACTGAGGTCTTAAAATAAAAGGGATAACATTGAGCCTCTGTCAAACATCAAAAAGCAGAGATTAAGAGGTGCAAATGAAGTGCTAATGATCCACCTCAGCTGACTTTGAGCTTGTATCAATAAAAGGCCATTTTAGCAAATGCTAATACCGGCCCATTCACTGCCATTGTCCTTTAGCTCATTAATGCTAATGCTAGCTGTTTGGGGGACAGCGGCTGCGTAAACAAACCATGAAGAGGAGCGGATTGCATTTACATACGGTGAGTCCCAATTTCAGTGTGTGTGTGTTATAGCAACAGAGAGATAACACACACTTTGCAATAGCCTGTTTCCATTCTGTGTTTTGGTTTTGACACTTTAGCTTCTTCTCCAAAACATCCTGATGCAAACCTCAGATTCACTACTGGAGGAAATAATGTGAATACTCATTGACAAACTGTAATATTGTCTTCGTTTCCCCCCCTTACTTTGGTGTTCGCGGTCAAATTTGACCGGTCCTCTTTAACTGCTATTACATTAACAAAAAACCATTAATCATCACCAAATTTCATTTAACACCCTTTCAAACTGTACATATTGACATATTGTATCAGACTACTGGTTATACATGAACAACTGCAGTAAATATACAAAGAATAGACACTGAACAAGTATTGCGTGTGTGCCAGGTGTGATTCACATGGGGGATTGGGCACATAAGGGGGGGGACACATAGAGTGTGTGGTGTGTGTGTGTGTGTGTGTGTGTGTGTGTGTGTGTGTGTGTGTGTGTGTGTGTGATCCGGAGGGTTACTAATCCTTTTCTTCATGGCGGTCATTTTTGTCAAAAAATGTAAGTCAAAGTTGACTAAATCATCCAAAATTCAATGAAAGTGGTGATCAGCAATTTGATATGTTCAAATGTCTACTCTGAAGGATATCATAAAGCCTTAATTAATGCAATCAAATGTAAAACAAAAAATTTGACCCGAAGACAACAGGAGGGTTAAGTTGCTTGTATCGTGCAACTACTTGTAAGTATAACTCAAAATGCCACGAAATGTCACACTCCAAAAAGAGATATACTTTTTTTGTTTAAAATGGCTTGGCACAGGGCTAGATTTTGTCTGCAGTTTCTGCACATTTTGATATTCCAAAATGTGTAATTTCCCTAAAAGGTCCATTAACCGTTATGGAAATAATCCAACGGTTTTTAATTTTTATATAACAATGTCAGCATCAATACAGTAGCCATTATCTTGTCTGTGAAAATGGAACAGGTTTTCTCCGAGTCTAGTTTCAGGATAACTGCTCTGGTTTACCCTAAATTAATTAAACTAAAGCTATATTTGCTGCAAATCAGATAATGATTTGCTTAGATAGTCAGGCTTTTGGTAGAATAAAACAAGGTGATCTGATAAACTATGTTCTTCTCTTTTGTCGGAGAACACTGCAAAATACTTTTTCTCATCAATTGAGTTTGAAGTTGAAATCAAGTTGAAATCTAGTTTAATCTTTGTAGATTCCATCGCAGCAAAAAAAAGATTATTCTTTCAAGATACAGTCGCTATTTTCCTGAAATTGAAAGACGTTGTAAACATGTTTTCAGACTCAAATATAGGCAGAAAACAGCTCATAAAGAAGATTATTTTGCAGTATTTAAGTGGACCTATCATGCTATATTTGAATAATATAGTGTAGGACCATACCTATATAAGGCATATTTATACTTTTTTTTTTTCAAAATACCAAACAGATCATGCATTTTAGCCATGCCTCATTTCGCTCAATTTGACAATTTATAGCTCTGTTTTTGCAAGGGCTGATTCAGTGAGAACAGCACCATCTACAGGCTGGCATATGTACTACAGCGTCTCCAGCGCTTTCGAACGGCAATGGCCGTGGCTGTCTCTCCTGATTGGTGGAGTTGGCCCAATAGCCGTAGCGCCACCGTCCTGACGTCAGGACAGTGTTCAAATCTGGATCAGTTTTTATCAGATCCGTTGCAGCCTCTTTTTTAGAGATTTGGGTATGGAGGAAAATAGAGAGGGTTGTGTTTTCTGACACTTGGTGAGTTCCCTGGAACACCGGGGACACATATATATAAAAGACGTACAAAAGTGCATTTTGCATGATGGGTCCCCTTTAAGTAAGAACATACATTCTTTGTATCACATTTTGAAACAGGATTCAGAAATCAAATGAAGATACTTATTTCTGAGACACTTATCGAAGATCGTCACATTTGTAGGTTTATTTCCATGAGAAACACTTTAATAAAATGTTTTTTCAGACTCAAATCAGCGTTGTAAATAGTTGATAAGTAGAAGACTATAAGGATCAGCTCTACATTTCTCGAAACCTCATTAGAAACAGGCTGAAAATATGTTTTCAGACTCAAATATAGGCAGAAAACAGCTCATAAAGAAGATTATTTTGCAGTGTTTAAGTAAGAACATCACATTTTGAAACGGGGTTCAGAAATCAAATGAAGACACTTATATCTGAGACACTTATCGAAGAACATCAACACTTTCATCCAGGCTAATATCTGAATATAAATCTCTTACAGTGAGATGAACACAGGATCCCGTGACTTTAATCCCCAGCCACTTGACAGCGCTGAGGTCAAAGTCGCGGTGCCCTGACAGTACAGACCTAACAAAGGTATTCGCAGCAGCTTTTTCCCGACGGCCGACTTCTAATGATGATGGACGCTGCTGTTGTGGAGAATCACGGCATTGTTCCAGGTGACATTCCTGCCAGTCATTTGGATCTGCCTTTGCCAGCCCGTCTCTCTGCATGACAAAGAGCCGGGTCACCTGACGCTTCGACTTCACCCTCTTCACTCAGCAGCCTCCCAGCTAAAGTAAACAAACTGTTAATTCAGGATAATTCACCATAACCTATAGCCCCGGCCGTATAAATTCCTCACCTCCCTCCTCCTCCCTCCCTCCCTTCCTTCTGTCCATCAGTCCCTTCTGTCCTTTCTCCCTTTCTCCCATTTACCTTCATTAACTAATGTTAGAGCGTTGAGGACTTTCAGGAAAAAGCCAACAACCTCCAACGTTACAAATTAACATCTGGCCTCGATTACTCACAACAAAAACTCGAAATCTTGCCAAGTATATTTGTCTAATATCTAGTCAGAATATGTCTCTACACCTGATATAAAACACAATAACTTCAGAAGTAACACTGCAGTGAGATGTTAGGTCTTGTTTTAGACAATGCATCATCTTGTTAGGTCAAAACATCTTAATTTTTTGTTTCTCAGATGAAACACATCTTTTTTTACATATTCATTAGAAAATCACTAACTAACATCAGAACACAGAAGACTTTTGAGCATTTGCGGGTTATATTGTAACAGCGTTTCCTGATTCTGGTCAAATATAGTTCACAATGAGTTCTCTTAGCTAATTACAAGATCTGATTTATCTAAATACCCCTTCTTATTTCAAGAAATCTTACCAAGCAAATGTTCACTTGTTCTATTGGCAGATGTTCTTCTACTTTTGAAGTGACAACGGCTTGTTTCATTATTGTTTAACTTGTTTTTGGAGCAGCATTTTTTCCAGTGCTCCTATATTAGATTACATGAAGCTGGCTACACACCAACCCGATTTTGGGAGTCAGAGGCCGTCAGAGGCAGTCGGGCATTCGCGGCGCCCTACTCAGGTTGGTGTGTCCCGCACCGTCGTCTCTTTACGGCACCTTTTCACACCTCCCGCGCCTCCCGATTCAACAGTTGAATCGGGAGGCCGCGGGAGGTCAGAGAAAGTCGGCCCAAGCAATCACTCTGATTGGCTGTTCACACTACCGCTGCCTGCTGGCAAGGACAGTTATTGCCACTCGTCGACTGAAGTATGTGCGGTGTGTTCGTAGGCGGGCGACGTAGCTGACGTAAAAGTCGGGACGCCTTCGGTACGCTTCTTGGTCTCAGGTGGGTGT
This sequence comes from Trematomus loennbergii, assembly GCA_012861695.1. Taxonomy (NCBI): domain Eukaryota; kingdom Metazoa; phylum Chordata; class Actinopteri; order Perciformes; family Nototheniidae; genus Trematomus; species Trematomus loennbergii. The sequence goes on from JAAOOA010000457.1 coordinate 1,023,756, forward strand.
GTAGCGGCCTTTAGATTCAACTTCATCGCCATTGTGTAGAGTACAATTACAACAAAATGGAGTTAGCATCTATCTAGAAATGCAAAAGAAACAGTAAAGTGTTTAGGTATAATATAAAAACTACACTTTGTTGGATGTTTGATGGACATTCATTCTTTTCACAGAGAACCAAAGATATTCAAACATTTCAAAAAGCATTCGTGGAAATATGTCGTTATCAGATATTCTTGTTAACAGTTAGTTCTTTTGATCGATTCTCTGAATGTTGGGCGATATTGACCCAAAAGGTACTTGAGGGCAGTAGAAGTTTTTGCTTTTAGAAGAGTGATAGCGTTATTACCTAAAATGTTGTGGGTAGTATTAGTAACAGATAACATTAGAGCCATGTTTTTTTTTTGTGCATAACGCGAAGATTGCACCAAGACTTTTTTGAATCATCCATCATGTATTTTTCCACCACTTTTGGTCCAGACTCTATTCTTATATATTATATTGGATTGACATTGGTACAAATAGCGTGGTCCCCAGATGATGCCATAACAAGACATTCTTATAAACAGATATAATCGAGTTAATCTAATGACCATAACATCTTACAGTGTTTGGATAAGATTCTCTGTTCTGTATGTTGGTTGATATTGAGGTTCTTGAGGGGAAAGTTAATGCTTTTTGACAGAATTAAAGTGTAGTTACCCAACATTTTGTGGGTGAAGGATAACAGATAACATCAGAGCCATGACAACTGTGAACGTTTCTGGAAAATAATACATTCAATTCAAGAGGTTAAAACATATTAGCACACAGGCAACCGACATGATTCCAAGAACAGAATAATCATAATAACAATTATTCAAAGCTTCACAACAGACTGAGATACAAACCATGATAAAACTTATAAATAAAATGAAATAATAACAAATACATCATGCCATTAGAGACTCATTTAGCACCAGCATGAGGTTGACATTTTTAGGCATTTTAGGAACGTTTTCTCTTATATTTTTAAAGAAAGAAGAGCGTTTTATCCCTAATATTAAAGTTAGCAACGTGTTCCTACGGGACAGTTTAACAGTGACAATACATTGAGTGGAGTTAAGGGTGTGTGATAGAGGGAAGGGTATTTTCTTTGGAGGAGGAGACGCTCATCATGCCTCCGCTTTTCTCCACAGTGACCGGGATCATTCATCTCTTATCAGGTGAGGCCTCCCCCTCCACCTCCTCTCCCCCTCTCTCCCTGGCCTTTGTCCTCTCCCACAATGGGGTGATCAGGGCTGAGGGGGGTACAAAGGGGTAAAGGGGGCAGTAAAAGAAAAAGCTAAAAAAAAAGAAAGTGCTGTTGATCCGTCGTTCTTTACGGAGAGGTGGTTCAGGTAAAGAGGGCCCTTTTCTCCTCTTGCTTTGTTGCTGCTACAAAAAACACATAATGAGGGGGCTGTGTTAGTGTGTGTGTGTGTGTGTGTGTGTGTGTGTTTGTGTGTGTGTGTGTTGTGTGTGTGTGTGTTTGTTTGTGTGTGTATGTGTGTGTGTGTGTGTGTTTGTGTGTGTGTGTGTTTACACTTAAACCAGCAACCGTCTCAACCATCTTCACTTCACAACCTTAAACATCTGTAAAATATGCTTCCTTAATGATATTAAATCTTATATTTTAAAACGTTAATAAGTGTTTCTTATGAAAGCTTTATGAGTATATAATTTAACAGATGTATAGTATTTAAGTTAACAATAAATAAGGTATTTAAATGAATCACTGACAATTGCATGAATATACATTGTCTGATAATCTAATCCAACATATTCCCAAAAAAATGAGTTAGTTTAAATCAACGTAGAGATTCCCTTAGCTTGATTTGGAACGAGGGACAATTTCAAAGATATTTCGTTGAGTAAATCCAACTAAGTCTGAGAAATAGGAAGACAATCAAACTTAATTTCAGCATATGCTATACATGTACTGTATGTTTAATATACACTTGCATAAACAGGCAATCGGTTGAACTCCGTATATTAGAGGTACAAGTAAAAGTATTTAAAGAGTTTTTTTATTCTAAGATTGTGTATTACATCCTGAATGTTCAGATGTACTAATGAATGATGCCGTTAACGTACATATGTAGACAGTATACGTCAACAAGTGGAGCAACACATTTAAAAGTAAAATGCCTCACAGGTTTAATTTAATTATTTTTATATTCTTCTGATTGATTGATCCTATTGTTTAAGTCGCTTTGGATAAAAAGCGCCACTTAAATATAATTCATTTAATGGAAGAGTATGAATTATGGTTATATCCATTTTGTTTTCCATTTCACCCTGATTCATGAGCTGATATTCCTTTACATTTTCTTAATGTCCGTCAGCAGTGCCGGCCCTCACCAATTTGCTGCCCTAGGCAAGATTTTAGCTGTCGCCCCCCCCTTCCCCCCCCTTCCCCGCGGCCGCTTACACAGTAAATTCCAATGTTAATAAAAGCACACAGAAGCTGTATAAGTTTTTTGGGAGTTTGATTTATTTTAAATGACCACAAATACAAAATGAAAACCTATAATCGCCACTAAAACTAGTTATGGGCGCGTACGCAATAGGCGTAGTTCTGTTAGTATAAGATAATAAGATCTCCCCAATGTTCGGCGCCTCTGATGGGTTGATGCACCCTTAGCATTCGCCTATACTGCCTATGCCAAGGGCCGGCCCTGTCCATCACTACGGATTATCAAAGACCCCCATCACCCCAGCCACAAACTGTTCTTTCTGTTGCCGTCTGGCAGACGTTACCGCAGCATCCTGGCAAGGACAAGAAGATTCGGAGACAGTTTCTTCCCGCGGGCAGTGAGACTGTTAAACAATTGAACTGCTTGAAACAACTTCAAAACATTCATCTGCTACTCAGTAGTATATATCTAATATCTAATATATATCATTCCAATAACTTGTATATAGACTCGTACTGCACTATTCCACATCATCACTTTATTTTATAACTATTTTTCTTTTTGTATTGCTCTTGCTATCTGTATTGTTATTATGTTGCATTGTTGGAGAAGCCTGTGACATAAGATTTTCAACAACATAATTACTCTGTAGCTATGTCAGTTTGACAATAAAGAACCTTGAACCTTGAACCTTGTCCGTCAGTATGAATGAATATATATCAATTCTGACTTTTTTCACAATATTGTTCAAAGGTGCAATGTCTTCAAAGCTTTTTGCTTCTAATAAATGCACGTTTACCTCAATCTTAATCAATAGAGACTCAATGCAACAGCAAGATGAAGCTTTAACTTATTTATTCAAGAAAATATATCATACCCATGAAAACTTTGACAATACAAAGTAATAAAAAACAACGTAAAATATTTGTCAAATACACAGTTTGTTCTGGTTGCCTTCTTGTATTAATAATGTTTTTAAAACTGGTGCCATATTGTTTACTTATTGGTTGAATGGCAATAAAGAAGCCTCTCCTCCTGTAGATGACAAGCAACAAACAGCGAAGAGGTCAAAGGTCAAACACACAATCTCTCAACCATGAAGTAGCATGATTGTTTTAAAAGTTTGGGAGTTTTCTAATAAGCGCTTTAGACTGAAACATAGCTTTTAAAGTTATTGAATTGTCTTTTTAATGCAGAAAGTGTATGTTTTTTTTAAAACCTTAATGCTATGCAATCCTGGGAAAAGTGAGGTAGACATTTAGTCCTTTTTTAAAGAAGCATAGCACTCAAACACAAGCGCTCCCTGCGGTCCAGCCTGAGGTTAGTGTCAGTGACCCGGGGAGGCCCTGAGCTGTCAGCGCCCCAGGGAAGAGCTCTGACTGCTGGGGAGAGAATCACCTGCACCCCCCCCCCCACCCCTCTGGAGGAGATCAGAGAGCACAGAGAGTGGAAGGTGAGGAGAGAGAGCTGCTTTTCTCCCACACTCACCTCCAACCAGAAACCACCAATACGTCATTTTAGAATTTAATCCACGTGTTTATCCCCAAAACTTGATCGATGGAGACTCAAATGCATCAGCGAGAGGAAGCTTCTCCTCCTGTAGATTACAAGAAACAAACAGTGAGCAGGTCAAAGGTCACACACACACACAATCACTCAACCACAAAGTCACATGCGTGTGTAAAACGTTCGGGGGGGAAACCTGTTCTGGTGGAGAAGTGGATGAATTTTTATATACTATAGTTTTAGATTTAACAACGCTACCGTAGAAACATTACAGGCTTTCACCTTTGTTAAACTTTTATGGTTGTTTCAATCAAACAATCAAAATCTTGTTTATGGTCAATACACCTCATTTAAACAAATTAAAACCTTAGTTTTTAGTCATTTAAAGGCAACCAAATTGAATTATTCTGACCAAAGTTAGGATCAGAGGAAGATTTCTTGCTGGATTATCAAAGACTGGTATAAGTAAAAGTTTAATTTGGTCAGGAATCTGTTTTAAAACCATTTAATTGCAGCACTTATGCTCTGAAATCAACTGAAACACACATCATTCAATATAAATAGTGAACATTATTTATTCTCGCGATGGATGTAGTTTGGAACATTTTATTTTTGGTGGGAATCCGATGAAAAAGCCTCTTATCCTGACAGGAAAAAACGTTTTAAAGTGAAATCTTTGATGGGTAGTAGGATTGTAGATACTGTATATGCACTGTCAACATTAGTGATGACAATTATTTAAAATGTTGATAGTTTATGATGCAATGAACATTATATATAATATTCGTTGATATTTGCAAGAGGGTTGAGGTGTGGAGTGTTTCTTTTTACTGTATTTACATTTTTATAATTGTTATCTGTATGTTTGGGACATCATGTTAAGACGGCTTGAAAAACAAATACAAACAAGTATAGTCATAAAAAGCTTAATCATTTAAAAACGAAAAAACAATCAGTCAATTAGACATCCTACCTGAAAACAAGTCACGGCAAAGGTCAGAGAGAAAGAGAGACAGTGTTCAGGTATGTGTGTGTGTGTGTGTGTGTGTGTGTGTGTGTGTGTGTGTGTGTGTGTGTGTGTGTGTGTGTGTGTGTGTGTGTGTGTGTGTGTGTGTGTGTGTGTGTGTGTGTGTGTGTGTGTGTGTGTGTGTGTGTGTGTGTGTGTGTGTGTGTGTGAGAGAGAGCTTCTGAAAGGGAAAGGCTCATTAAAGCCCACCTGTTCTGACCCTGCAGGTATGTTACCTTCCTTTCATTCATTCATTCATTCTTTCATTCACTCGCTCCTCCCTTCTCCTCTCCATCAGCGGCCTGGGGCAGCGCTTTGAACTCACAACTGCACCTCAGTGTGTGTGTGTGTGTGTGTGTGTGTGTATTTGGTGTGTGTGTGTGTGAGAGAGAAAGGCAAACAGGCCAAGAAAGAGAGACATTCATAAACAGAGCAGGATAAAAACATGTAATTTCCAAAGTAATAAATGTCTATTTGAATGATGAATGCACTTAATGCATGTGTGTGCATGTGTGTGTGTGAGTCACTGAAGATTTAAACTGTTATAATGTTTTGCCTAAGGTGTTGGCCGACCATTGTTCCCACTTAATGAATCTGGCATGTGCGTAGGCCTCTTAGCGAGCTTAGTGTGTGTGTGTGTGTGTGTGTGTGTGTGTGTGTGTGTGTGTGTGTGTGTGTGTGTGTGTGTGTGTGTGTGTGTGTGTGTGTGTGTGTGTGTGTGTGTGTGTGTGTGTGTGTGTGTGTGAGTTTGAGAAAGAGGTAACATCCCTGGCAGCTACAAAGATCTTATCTCAGCCTTTGTCGAAACTAGCTAAAAGGTGTGTGTGTGTGTGTTTACATCAGGCTTTGTCAACTCTAATGCAGACACATTTGTCAGATGTTCCATTTACTCTAAGACAACTTAATTCTCAATGTTCTATTCGTGAATACGGACTAAAACATTCAATACATGTAGGATGTCATTCATTGTTTCAAGTAATAAAAGTTGATAAACTGTATGCACACATGTCCTCTGTGGAAGCAAGACCCTGTCGTTGAGATTACCTTTAGAAACAGAAGCATATTGTTGTACTCATTGCAAATAAAACTATGGAACTGACAAGAAGCTACAAATACAACTTTAACGAGTAACCTTGACTGTATAAAGAAAAATTATCACTTTGGAACTCCTTCTTTCTGCACCATCCACCCAAAACTGAATCTTGAATCGCTTCCCGGAGATGTAGAGATATGTAAAAAAATAAATTGCCTTGTACGTTAGTTTCAAGTTTTGAAATCTTCTTCTGTCTTTGCTCTTGGTTATTACTTTTACATTAAACATTAATCAAAAAGTTAAAACGGATACATACACCCAACAACAGTGCTGAAGATATGATGTTCCTTATTGATCCACTATTGGGGGATTTCAATGTTATGCAGCGCCACAAGGGAGTCAAATAATCATAAAAGAAAGACATTTCTATAAAATATCTATACATTCAAAGCAGAATATAATGTGTGCCCAGGTGTAGCATTGCTGACTACTGACACCTGTTTGGATGTTTTTGCTGGCTACATTGGCTAGCATTGTTAGCTATATGGACATCCGCGTGCTAATATCATCTGCTTTAAAAATCTGAACTTTACTCACCTGACTTGAACCACAACAACACAAGCCCATTTGAACAGATTAAGGATATGTTTGCTGTTTCACGGTGAGCTTAAAATAGATAAAATCTTCAAATTGAAGTGAGGCAGAAAACACACATGTATCTGCTTCACATTAAACACATACATATTCATATATATATAATGTGTCTGCAAGGAGACATGTAGTTTTGCATATGTGTCCATAAGAGCCCACAGTGATGAAGTGTGTATTGAACCTCCAGGAAGATGCCATTAAAGCCAAAGTGGGGGCGCGTGAGGTCACACCTGTCCATCCTAAATGGATCCATCCTTCCCATCAACCCCTGTGGTTATGAATCACCTCCACGGAAGTACACACACACACCTTGTTTCAGGCAACAGGTTGAAGGATGGATGGGGGGTTGCGTAAACAAGACAGGGAAGATGTTAATGTGCGGAAGTTCAGTCTGTTTGTGTGTGTCTATACTTGTTTTCTCTCTTAGTGGGGACCAACAGGGAATGTATATCTAGTGGGGACATATCTGAGAGTATCTGTTCGATCTGTCTGTGTCCATATTTGTGCAGCTACCTGAATAGTATTCTACAAGTGTGTGTGTGTGTGTGTGAATACTTTATCTTCTCCCTTTTATGGGGACCAATCACATTTGTAGACCTTCAGAGTAAGGACATTTAGGGAAAGTGGGGACATTTCTGACAGAACATGTGTGTGTGTGTGTGAAAGCACCTGTGCACCTGATGAGTATTCTGCAAGGTGTGTGTATGTGTTTGTGTGTGTGTGTGTGTGTGTGTGTGTGTGTGTGTGTGTGTGTGTGTGTGTGTGTGTGTGTGTGTGTGTGTGTGTTAGTAAGTGTACTAAGGGCTGAGGTGTACTGTTCCTCCATTCTTATGTTAACGTGGATTACTGCTGTAACCTCCCTGCTGACGGTCCATTGTAGGACCAGACCTGCTCAGTGGGGTTGTGTCTACACCGCCCAGCAGGAGTGACTGAGTGTGTGTGTGTGTGGTGTGTGTGTGTGTGTGTGTGTGTGTGTGTGTGTGTTACCTTTCAGTTATCAGCAGGATATCCCTTTCGACACTGATGCAATGGACATGGAAGTGGACAAAGAGTGCGTCCATATCTGTTTTACTTCTGTGAGTGTGTGTACATTTTGTTAACAGTACAAAGAAAGGAAAACTATGCAATACATTTGGTAGAGTAGATGAGGAAGGAAATAACAGAATAAATTGAAAATAACGAGAGATTGAATGTAAAAAACATTAACTGTAAAGCAATGTCAACTGAAAAAAAGTGTAAGACAACTACTACAAAAAACGTGAATAATAATTCAAGATGGGAAAGTTGACATTTTTGTGATGTTTTTCTATAAGTTACAAACATCCAAGGGCAAAACTGAAGGTTCATTTACAATATGACGCCAATATAAATGTGAAACTGGAGATACAACCAGACTAAGGAACTTCTTCGTCATAGAGGGCAACGCCAAAATTGTCAGAGGAGTTCAAAGATCTGCAATTTATATTCTTATGTTCGACTAAGTAACCACAGTGTAATCTGTGTCATACTCGAAACACACCTTGTCTGTACCTGTTGTATTTAGGGTAAGTAAGGATGCTTCTGTGGTCCTGCCTGATTCTCACCTTACTACTTCTTTGATGGCTCCTACAGGATTGTTGACATCCACCTGGATTCATCTTCTTATTTATAGACAAATGCATTTTCTAGCATTTGGACTACTATGTTGTAAATGTATTATCTTTTACATTTACACATGGCATCTACTGCACATCTGTCCTCAAGGTTTCTTCAATCTTTCCCCGTTAACTGCAGGGTTTCTTTGGGGGTGTTTCCTTTTCCGATGTGAGGGTCCAAGGACAGAGGGTGTAGTATTCATATTCTGTACAAAATGTAAAGTCCACTGAGACAAATGTAAAAGTGGGATATTGGGCTATATAAATAACCATTGATTGATTGAATGGGAATGTTCCATTTGTTTGCTACATGTGAGAAAGGGAACCTCTTGATAATCTTTGGACCTGTTTCGCCTTTATTGTCTGGATAGGAGATTCTTTGTCAACGGAAAAAAGCCATAGAATTACAGATTTTGCCAAATGTCTATCATACAGGTGTTCTGCGTGTACTGAAGTCTTGAATATAGAGAGAGGAAGTGAGCCTAAACACTGCCGTCTCTTCTCCTTCTCTCTGTCTCCGTGTTTTATGAGTGTGTCTCCGTTCTGTTTACATGTTGAAAGCTCTTTAATAAGAAGCTGCGGGGGAAGCCATCAGACTGGAACCTTTCATCTCAACCTGTGCTGTCACACCCAGGGTGGGGGGACCTTATTTATGGCTGCGCACAGGTTGTTTCTTTGTATGGAGCACTTACACAGTTTGTCTGAGTCAGACTTGAGACTCCAGAGGAGGAAGAGAAGGGGGTCAGGATGTCATCTATTATAGATTGCAGATTATCGACATCATCTGCAAAATACTTGAACTAAACGTAGGATAACCCACTTAGAATGATTGTTTGTTTCTCGTTATGAAGCTAAAAATCTAATTTGTATGAAGATTTTCATTGGTTTAGGGTGTCACTGCAATAGCATATGCAATGGTATTTTGGAAATGTTATTGGGAGTGTCGTTAAACAGCATTATTTAATAAAACTGTGAAATAATGACACATATGATATACCGTGAAAATAATCCAGGACTTCTTAAATAATTTCCTTCTCTTTGTCTTCTCCTTTTGTTTCCCCCAATGCCCAACAAACAACAATAATGTAAAAAACAGGTGTAATTCATTTGCCAACAAAGTCACACAGAAATAATTTGAATGATAGCATTATTATTTATTTTTCCGAATTTCATGAGCATATCGAATTCTTGTGGCACTTATAATCATGCAATGTAATTTTTATATTCGAACTGCCCCTAATGATAGACAATTAATATACAATACAACAAGAATTAAACTGATTTAAGTTTTAAGGATGATAATGATCTTGGTACAAAGTTTAAGTAAACAAGTTATTTAATCTAAAACAGAATATTTGTACTTAATCAGTATCAGTGCAAACTAACAGACACAACAGTAGGAAAACTGCTCTAGTTATCTCAAAAGTAAACCTGACAGGTTCCAGGTGATGTAATCAGATTACTTTAAACAGATTACATGTGTTTTCTAAGTGCGGTGCTCCACCCGGCTGCGAGACAGACGGATGAAGTTCTTGAGTCGTAAATCGTGGAGAAGAATGGAGGGTTTGTTTCAGATGAGAACCAGTTTCTTTAGAGACGGTGAATAACACTCTCACACACACACACACACACACACACACCACACACACACACACACACACACACACACACACACACACACACACACACACACACACACACACACACACACACGCACGCACACACACACACACACGCACACGCACACGCACATCCACACACACACACACACACACACACGCGCGCGCACGCACGCACGCACGCACGCACGCGCGCACGCACGCACGCACGCACGCACACACACACACACACACACACACACACACACACACACACACACACACACACACACACACACACACACACACACACACCAGGTAACCAGGTACACCTGTGCGTGAGAAGAACTTCAGCCACTGCAAGCGTTACTTTGATGCTACAGTGGTAAACAATAGAATAAGAGCAGATGCATCCATTCAGGCAAACATTATGAATTCAAAGTCTGACTAAAACTATATTTTAAATACTTTAAAATATCTTCGTACAGTTTGTATTAAAAGAAAAAATCTAGTAATATATAAAAAAGAGAATCAGATTTTAATTGCAGTTCAAAGGCTCTGTTGTTCATATTAAACCATTAATGAGGTATTCTGGCATGTCACATTCATCTTATTTGTATTTTAATATGAAACACATTCTTAGCTCTTCTCATCATGAAGTACTTTTGGGATTGTAGCTTCTGAACTCTCCTAGCAGCAGGAAACATACATTTAGGATCTGAAGTGACAAACAATGCATTTGTCCTTTTATTTTTGTTTCTCACAGTTTGACATACAAAGACAAGTTGAGACGACAATATTGACCTCAGTGTTGGATTTGGAGGTCAAATGTGACCCCATGTGTGTTTGGTCAGAGGATGATCCTTCTGTTGTGACCACAGATGCGGCTTTCACACCAGCGCTTTTCCCTTTCTAGCTCCTAGCTAGAGCTTTTCTGGTTCAGCTCCGTTTCCCTTTTCAGCTCCCGCTCTGTTCACACCGCCAGAGCTGCCGCTGCTGCGTCATGACGTCACCGTTTACATCGCTGATTTTCTCCCCAACGGAGCTCACAACAACAACGGGCCGGGGACTGCGTCGGGTCGATGATCGTGTTGCTTTTAATCATACGAAGCCAGATTAAATTAAATAACGACTTCTCCAACCTTATACTTTTCTCCAGAGTGCCGTGGTTCATTGTTTATTAATGTGTTTCAGCGACCGCTGCAGTGCTGGCTGCTCTTCCACGGGAGTTTATTCTCCCGTTAGCTCCGGGTTAGCTCACACGGCTCTAAAGTATTCACTGTCTGACTGTCACACAAGCAGCTGATACATATCCCCAGTTCCCCTTAAGTGAATGTGTGTCAGTCTGAATTGACGCTGTTTGGCATCACAACGCTGTTATGAAAGTTTCTCTGGTATAACATGGGTGATGTTAGCATAGCAACCGAAGCTAAACTGACTACTTGCTAAGCCGTTTTCGACAGGCACATTGAAAAAATACAATATCCCACTTTATTTTAATGTTCTATCTTCACAGAATTAAAGTTTCTTTGGGAAGACAGGTACAGTATGTGTTAAAACTGTCCGTGCTCATTGCATTATTATTATGCAATACCTTTAATTCAATGTGTTTCTATTAGTATTCTACTATTTTCGTCCAACGTCATACTTGCAATGTGATCCACAGTTCATACAGTGTCATAATTCTCTGTGACTCAGTAATAAAATGCTAATTGTTTCTTCATTTCTTCTATATCTTGACGTTAAATCCACACCTTTTCACTTTGAGAAGACATTGTTTAAGAAGTAACCTCGAGTAAGGTGAGAGCTGTTGTCAAGCTGCATCTAAAGTTCAACCTGAACATTATCTGCTTTCTAAATCTGGCGTTGTGAGATGTTCACATGACAGAAGTGTTATGCAAACATGCATAAAGTGTAAGTGTGGCTATGTTCCCTCCTGAGTCCTCTGACACTTTCTCATTCTGTTCTGATCCGAGGCCAGCGGAGCGACGAGCCGACGGATAACTTTCCCTTCTGAGCAGGTCGAACTCTGAACCCTTCACCTGGAGACACACCACACACACACACACACACACACACACACACACACACACACACACACACACACACACACACACACACACACACACACACACACACACACACACACACCACACACACACACACACACACACACACACACACACACCTGCTTTGAGCCATCAAACAAAGACCTGCAGCCACACTCTCCAAGGCTAAACCTGCTGTAAACTGCCTGTCACAGCGTAGCATGCCACACACTCACACACACACACACACCACACACACACACACACACACACACAACACACACACACACACACACACACACCACACACACACCCACACACACACACACACACACACACACACACACTGGCAGCAGCATTTCTGGACAAAGACAAAGCTTTAGGGTTAAGAGTTTTATTTCTGTCTCCTTCTTTTACAAAAAGTACCAAATAACAGCATAAAAACTTTAAATGTTTGCAGTTTTTGCATAATTGATCCCTCCTGTCTCATGTCATGTGACTTGTTATTTGGGATGATGGAAACATGGTTGCACATTCAATACTGCCTTTCACTGTACAGTTTATTAGATTCATTAATTCACCGTCTATGTCTCTTGTAGTTATTTAATTATCTCTTTTTACTGCACTGTTAGTGTACAGTTGTATTATTGTGCTGCTGTGTTTATTGTGTCTTTGTAACTCTGGCACAACAATTTCCTTCGGGATAAATAAAGTCTTATCTTATCTTGCCTAAAACAATAAAGTGAAAATGCTGTTTCATTTGAACACTTTAAGGCCTCGTCCAGAAAAACAAAACGAACCGAGGTCGATATCAAAAAAGTCTTCGTCCACACTATCGGCACAAGAAACGTGTCCGTCCACACGAGACCGCTCGACCCGCTGGAGACGCTGTAGTACATATGCCGGGCCTGTAAGTGGCGCTGTACTTCCGCCACAAAATACACCAAAAGCAGCGAATAAGACCCCCAGAGAATGGTTGCCATGGTTGCCTGGTTGCCCTTCTGATTATTCTCTGCGGTGGATACTACATTTTAGCAACATGTAGTTCATGGAGTTCTCCTTGTCCACTTGTTGCTGATGGTTGTGGTAGAGGAGCTGTAGATTTTGCACTACCATCTGTATATGGTCAGTAGCGTCTGGAGCACGAACGCAACCCTGTGATCCGCCATTGTTGTTGTTGTTGGCGAAACGCATCAGCAATAACGTGGGGGTGAGCAGGAGAGGTGGGGAGAGGCGGGGCTCTGATCGTTTAGGGCGTACACACGGTGCCGCAAGCGTTACGTTACCAGACCTTCCCACTTTGGGATGCGTTATCGTTTGAGGGCTCCGTTTCCGCGGTTCCGTTATGGCCTCGTGTGGAACGAACCGTCCATACGATAAAGAACTATAGCGGATAACACCCGTTTCGTCTCCGTGTGGACGGGGCCTACATCTAAGTGAGAGTGTTTCTCAGTTTTTAAATGACACACCGAATATTCCCAATCTGTTACGTGTGTGTTAAGTGGTTGGGTGGGCCTGTCGCACAGTTACAGTCTCACCAAATGTACTGTGATTGACAGCTGACCCCCTCGCAGTGTTTTTCTCTTCCTCTGTGGTCCAGCAGTCTGCTCTGCATCACCTCCAGGAACACCTCAAACTATTTAACACTCCGTACAGTCATGGTAAACAACCAACACCATTACAGGGATCTGAACACCCTTTATTGTTTTATTACCTTTAGAAATGTGCTTCCTTTTGAATGCAGGAAACTTCTCCAATACACTCTTTGTCTGTAAAACATTGTATTCCACATATTATATATCCAACCCGGTATCACGGCAAGACATGAAAATGGGAGACGTCAGGATGACACGATTTAACCCCCTCAAAATATCACAGTTTCACGGGATTGTTAACATGGCCCACCAGTGCAGACAGATGTTGACAAGCAAGCCTCTATCACGACTTTTGGTTCACTTTTTTTGTGGAGAATACGAAGATTTGTTGAAGTCTCGCCAGGGAAATGTATGTATACTAAGTAAGTTACTAAAGAGGTTTTAGATTGGCCAGTGTCCATGTGAAGTTATCGTCATCTCTCGGCGTGAAAACAGTATTTCCGTTTTCATAATAACGTGGTTGCTTGATTACAGTCTCGGTTTTGTAGTAATCTGTACCATCTGTGTCATCTTTATACATTCTGTTGTATATCATTCTATCTCACATGTACACAGTTGTACTTATTCATACATTTTACCTGCACCATGTTTTAATACATTACATTGTCCATTGGCATTTCTCTGTTTTATTCCATTAAAACATGTAATTTGAATACATTTGTATTGAAATGTATCTCAGAAAAAATCCTAATTTGTGAAGTACTTAAAACAAAACTTGGAGAAGCTTGTTTTAAAAAAAAAAAACTGAAAAGTAGTGTGTGCATGTGTCTCCATCCCTTCACTAGGAACAATGACCTTTAGTCAAATCATTGGATAAATGAAGTCCACCTGAGTGTCACATTCTCTCTGATATTAGGTACATTATCTGTTCGCATACCCTTGTTCTGAAAAGCCCCGGCCCATCCTCAAAATCTAGGCATGTTGTGCACATTAGATAAAACAAAAATCTTTAAAAAAATAACTTAAATCAGAGGTTTTAATGCAATAAAATATGAGAACATACCCAGGTGGGTAAATACTTTCGCAAGGAACTCTGTAATACTACCTTGTGTCTTTTCTTGCCAACAACTACCCTGTAACTATTGTGCAAATGACAAAAAACCTTTCAATCCTTTCAATCAGCTGGCCCTTTGGGAGTCTGTACGTAATGTTTCTTCAACTTCAGATACATGGTTCATCAGCTAAATTGGAGCAAAGTAAAATCTTGCATTGGAGTCAAATTTGACATCATGGTAACGACTGGAAAACCCTCAAAACGACCCGTCACCAGTTTGCGTCTCTGAATTCCTGTCTGTGAAAACAGTGACGCAGCAGTTGCTGTAGGAAACTCTGTTGTGTCCCGTCAGAACTGCCACACACACACACACACACACACACACACACACACACACACACACACACACACACACACACACACACACACACACACACACACACACACACACACACACTAATGAGACGACAATGACTCCAAAGCGACACGTCGATACAAAAGCAGCCTGCTGTCCCCTGGCAGGGTGGGCTCATAGTAACACTGAGGGTCTCCTAACAGAAAGGGGACAGTTTGATCCCAGCAGGGTGCCAGACTGAACCCACAGAGTGTGTGTGTGTGTGTGTGTGTGTGTGTGTGTGTGTGTGTGTGTGTGTGTGTGTTGGTGTGTGACGAGAGCGCCATCTAAGGCTGGAGTCACACACCACACCACTGAGGAATACACTTAAATGATCTGATCTATTACAAACAATGTATTCTTATAACATGCAATAACACATTTGAAAACATTTGAAGCTTTAATGTCCTATAATGTGTTGCTTGTAATGTGTCTATTCAGAGTGGCTTTCCTTATGCTTTGTCCAAGTTTGCACCAGGCTTCAAAGATGATCAGACAAAACAAAAGCTACCTACTTTTACTTCTGGCCAGTGTTAAACTTGTAAACTGCTCTTCTTTAACCGCCACCAATCTTCTGTCACAGATGACTTGGCAAAAATTCTACAATTCTTCACTACATTTTGAGTCATATGTGATGTTTCCTCAAAAATACATTGCATTTCAGGAAGTTAAACAGTCTCAGAAAAATGATCTACCCAACACATCTTTACATATCGTTATACATATTTACATCACAAATTAAAAGATGTGCAAATATATATATAGTGGATATAATAAAGGGATTACAGTTTCAACAATCCTAAAGTATAATCTCAGTGTATTTGATTGCAGGTCAATGTTGTGATTGAAGAATGTGAAACAAGCACATGTTCACTTTAATTGTTGCTATATCAAAAACTATTGATATCCCATATTTTCTTTTATTGTCCACCATTAAGTTGTCTTCATAAAAATGGTCAAAAAACCCATTTCTTTTTGCAGCCTCGGCCAGATGTAGCGTTGAGTCGGGCGGCGTGTCGTCGGCCTTGAAGCTCAGGAGCGTAAATCCTCAGTCCGTCATTCTCTTTCTCTCTGCTCCGACAACTGTGCTCCGATCTGACGGAGAGCTCGGCCTGCGCTGCATTCTTCACATTGTAGAGATGTGGAAAAGGTATAGGATCCACTGTCTAAACACACACACACACACACACTGGTCGTCTCCTCGTGCTGTTCCACCTGGGGCTCCTGCAGCCTTGAGGGCTTAGGGGGGCAGAAACACACACCCTCACTCTAAAATAACCTCTGTCTTGTTCCCGCACTGCCGTCTGTGTTATGATAAGGCGTGTGTCTAAGATGTACCGACTCTCACACACACACACACACACACACACACACACACACACACACACACACACACACACACACACACACACACACACACTCAGCGGCGGCCTGAATAAGCAACGTGTGGAGGGCCACACATTCAACAGTGCTGCAGGAATGTACGCATGTCAAAAACAGTTACACACACACACACACTTGAACACACACACCCACAGAGCAACCTGAGCCCATCAGCATTGTCCTGTAACCTGACAGAACACTGACAGCTGCCATGAGAAGAAGAAGGAGAAAACAGAGGAGAGGAGGGAGGGAGGGAGGGAGGGAGGGAGGAAAATAGAAGAAGAAGAGATGAAACACGAGACTCGCTGATTCCAAAGCAATTAAGGAAATGGACCGAAAGGGAAGACACGAGATACATTAATGGGAGAATCTGTTTATTGGTAGATATTAAAACATGATAAACAAACAATACCCAGAAAAAGCCATATGTGATCAAATCAACTATCTTTACTTGTGCTTAAAGAAAAACTAAACTTAAAAGACAGCTTCATTGTCTTTCCTTCGGGATTTCAGATTCTATTCTGGTTCCTACAGACCTCCCAGCATGAGGCCCGATTATGGTTTTTGAGGTGTTCCCTTTCCTGTAGTGTGTTATATAGGTTTTAATTGGTCTAGCTAAAATCCTGTGTTACCTCAGAGGGAGTTTCTCTCAACCCCCCCCCCCCCCCATTACATACTGATATACACCTGGACATCAGCAGGAGAGGACTCTTTAAAGTAGAGACACTACATACTGATATACACCTGAACATCAGCAGGAGAGGACTCTTTAAAGTAGAGACACTACATACTGATATACACCTGAACATCAGCAGGAGAGGACTCTTTAAAGTAGAGACACTACATACTGATATACACCTGAACATCAGCAGGAGAGGACTCTTTAAAGTAGAGACACTACATACTGATATACACCTGAACATCAGCAGGAGAGGACTCTTTAAAGTAGAGACACTACATACTGATATACACCTGAACATCAGCAGGAGAGGACTCTTTAAAGTAGAGACACGACATACTGATATACTCCTGAACATCAGCAGGAGAGGACTCTTTAAGTAGAGACACTACATACTGATATACACCTGAACATCAGCAGGAGAGGACTCTTTAAAGTAGAGACACTACATACTGATATACACCTGGACATCAGCAGGAGAGGACTCTTTAAAGTAGAGACACTACATACTGATATACACCTGAACATCAGCAAGAGAGGACTCTTTAAAGTCGAGACACTATACTGATATACACCTGAACATCAGCAGGAGAGGACTCTTTAAAGTAGAGACACTACATACTGATATACACCTGGACATCAGCAGGAGAGGACTCTTTAAAGTAGAGACACTACATACTGATATACACCTGAACATCAGCAGGAGAGGACTCTTTAAAGTAGAGACACTACATACTGATATGAACCTGAATATCAGCAGGAGAGGACTCTTTAAAGTAGAGACACTACATACTGATATACACCTGAACATCAGCAGGAGAGGACTCTTTAAAGTAGAGACACTACATACTGATATACACCTGAACATCAGCAGGAGAGGACTCTTTAAAGTAGAGACACGACATACTGATATACTCCTGAACATCAGCAGGAGAGGACTCTTTAAAGTAGAGACACTACATACTGATATACACCTGAACATCAGCAGGAGAGGACTCTTTAAAGTAGAGACACTACATACTGATATACACCTGGACATCAGCAGGAGAGGACTCTTTAAAGTAGAGACACTACATACTGATATACACCTGAACATCAGCAAGAGAGGACTCTTTAAAGTCGAGACACTAAATACTGATATACACCTGAACATCAGCAGGAGAGGACTCTTTAAAGTAGAGACACTACATACTGATATACACCTGAACATCAGCAGGAGAGGACTCTTTAAAGTAGAGACACTACATACTGATATACACCTGAACATCAGCAGGAGAGGACTCTTTAAAGTAGAGACACTACATACTGATATACACCTGAACATCAGCAGGAGAGGACTCTTTAAAGTAGAGACACTACATGATATACACCTGGACATCAGCACGAGAGGACTCTTTAAAGTAGAGACACTACATATTGATATACACCTGAACATCAGCAGGAGAGGACTCTTTAAAGTAGAGACACTACATACTGATATACACCTGAACATCAGCAGGAGAGGACTCTTTAAAGTAGAGACACTACATACTGATATACACCTGGACATCAGCACGAGAGGACTCTTTAAAGTAGAGACACTACATATGATATACACCTGAACATCAGCAGGAGAGGACTCTTTAAAGTAGAGACACTACATACTGATATAAACCTAAAAAAAAATTATAATAGGGAATCTTGAACTAATTCTACACTTAACAGTTGGCAAAAAGTGAGAAAGACATTGAAAGCTGAATGAAATAACCTGTAAACCTGGGTGATCATTAGTATACAAGGAAACATGTGCAGCTTAATGTAAGAAAGGTATCTAGTAAAGAAGTATGGATACTTTTCATTTCATTCAGACTCATGTGTGTTTCTGCAAGTTTTCTTCCCTTGTTCAAATCTCTTTCAGAAGTCAATTTTATTCTCGTAAAAATACTTTTTTCTTGATTTCCCCTAAATAGCAAGCCCTGGTTCATAATCCGTTTGGACTTCCACGAACCAACAACAAACAACAACAACAAGTTTTCAAGTGGGATTCAAAAGAAAATAAGAAAACCAATTAGAGGTGAGAGGGCCTGAGGGAGAGTTTCAGATGGAGAGAAAGAGTGGGGGAGGCTTACAGAAAGAGAGAGGGGGATTAGAGAGAGGGGGGTGGTGGATTAGTGAAGGAGGACGAAGGCGTTCAGTTTCACAGCTCAGGGTGTCAGCGTGAATATTTAATGCTCCTTTTCTCTTGTTTCTGTCCACGTTCATTTACTCATCTGCTCTCATTTCACTCTGCCTGCCAGCTCCGTTAACAGAGACGTTTATCACTCCTGAAGGATTTAATCTGTCGATGTCACCAATCCACAGCCTCACACAATTCATTCAATTCAAAAGCTTCATTTGTCATTAACAGAGTAGATGTTGCCAATGGAAATCTTAATCCCATACTCCTCTAACAATGTAACATACACTTAACTTAAAGTGGACCTATCATGCTATATTGAATAATATAGTGTAGGACCATACCTATATAAGGCATATTTATACTTTTTTTTCTTCAAAATACCAAACAGATCATGCATTTTAGCCATGCCTCATTTCGCTCAATTTGACCATTTTTAGCTCTGTTTTTGCAAGGGCTGATTCTGTGAGAACAGCACCACCTACAGGCCTGGCATATGTACTACAGCGTCTCCAGCGCTTTCGAACGGCAATGGCCGTGGCTGTCTCCTCCTGATTGGTGGAGTTGGCCCAATAGCCGTAGCGCCACCGTCCTGACGTCAGGACAGTGTTCAAATCTGGATCAGTTTTTATCAGATCCGTTGCAGCCCCTTTTTTAGAGATTTGGGTATGGAGGAAAATAGAGAGGGTTGTGTTTTCTGACACTTGGTGAGTTCCCTGGAACACCGGGACACATATTCATGTATAAAGGACGTACAAAGTGCATTTTGCATGATAGGTCCCCTTTAACATCAAAATATATATAAAATAGTTAAACAGACAACATTGTTCAAGTAATTCAAGATTCAAGGCTTTATTGTCATGTGCACATTAGTTAAAGTGTAGATATATCAATGAAAAACTTAAGTCACAGGATCCTCCTACAGTGCAACATGAATATATATCGGACATAGAACAATAAAACAGATACAATAGTGCAAAAGATTAATTTGTAGGGATAAGAAGAATATAGACATATAACATAAATTAAGGTTAATTAATTAATGTTAAGATACATACATATGTGAATATAGGAGTACTATAAACAGATGTACAAATTAATAATGTATTATGAACAGGATGTGAATGGTGACCATCGGTGAGTTTAACAGTCTTATAACCTGTGGGATCAAACTGTCCCTGAGTCTGGGGGTCTTAGTAAGTAAAATGTGATAGCTTGTGAAAAGTAATTTTTCATGTGTTTTCCCACAGATGTGACGCACCAGTGATCAGCGCCAGAAGAGCAGAACATGTTTAGGCAACAAACTTATTTGAGGTTTTTTAGTAAGCTTTAATTTTCCAAATATAAGTATGTTGAGTGTTAGGGGTTATAGGTTCCTAACATTTGAAGGGTTTTTAAACTACAGCGCGTACGTAACAATAGTAGTCTAAGTTAAAGTGGACCTATCATGCTATATTTGAATAATATAGTGTAGGACCATACCTATATAAGGCATATTTATACTTTTTTTTTCAAAATACCAAACAGATCATGCATTTTAGCCATGCCTCATTTTGCTCAATTTGAAAAATGTTAGCTCTGTTTTTGCAAAGGCTGATTCTGTGAGAACAGCACCACCTACAGGCCTGGCATATGTACTACAGCGTCTCCAGCGCTTTCGAACGGCAATGGCCGTGGCTGTCTCCTCCTGATTGGTGGAGTTGGCCCAATAGCCGTAGCGCCACTGTCCTGACGTCAGGACAGTGTTCAAATCTGGATCAGTTTTTATCAGATCCGTTGCAGCCCCTTTTTTAGAGATTTGGGTATGGAGGAAATAGAGAGGGTTGTGTTTTCTGACACTTGGTGAGTTCCCTGGAACACCGGGGACACATATTCATGTATAAAAGACGTACAAAAGTGCATTTTGCATGATAGGTCCCCTTTAACATAAGTCAACATTGACTTTTGTTTTCACATGAGTAACAAACAGCCTGGGTGCAAATATGTTATATATTATAGATATTATACAGTTTATGCCCAAGAAGTTGTCTTTCACTAGAAAAATCGATCATGTTTCTCCAATCTCCCGACACGCTTTTTGTTTTTCAAATAATATAGTAACTCCCAAATCGGACTCGCACCTGGCTGCTTTAGGTCAGAACGAAAATGAATGTTAATGAATGAATGTCCACTTGTTCCACACACACACACACACACACACACACACACACACACACACACACACACACACACACAACACACACACACACACACACACACACACACACACACACACACACACACACACACACACACACACACACACAAACACCACGTCCTCTGTCATCATGTCATCTTTTATGTCTGTTACCAGGACGATGCTCCCAAAACTCTCCGTCTCTCCGGGTCAGAGATAAAAGGCTTCAGTGTAACATGAGGAACCAAAGATTCACTCACACACACTCAGACTATAGCCATTGTTAGTGACGTGCGTGTGTGTGTACTCAGGAGATATTGCAATTCATTCATGTATTTTATATATATGTTAATATTTCATTTGTTAGTGTGTGAATGTGTGCGTATACTTAAATGTAAGCTAATCCTACTTATTTGTGCATGTGCATGATCATGTGTGTGTGTTTGCGTGCGTGCGTGTGTGTGTGTGTGTGTGTGTGTGTGTGTGTGGTGTGTGTGTGTGTGTGTGTGTGGTGTGTGTGTGTGTGTGTGTGTGTGTGTGTGTATGTGTGTGGTGTGTGTGTGTGTGTGTGTGTGTGTGTGTGTGTGTGTGTGTGTGTGTGTGTGTGTGAGACTTCAAAGTAGAGCATGCCTCAGTCTTCACTCAGCTCAATGTTGATTTCACATGAGATATAGGCCAGTGTCTATACAAAGATACTCTTTAACCTGTGTGTGTGTGTGTGTGTGTGTGTGTGTGTGTGTGTGTGTGTGTGTATGTGTGTGTGTGTGTGTGTGTGTGCATGTGTGTGAGTGCAAGTAAAGAAGAGAGAGTGGTAGAGAAAGTTCCTCTGCGCGTCTTTGTTGGCCCACAGGCAAAACAACACATGAACAGCTTTGCGTTTAAACATTATCAAAAAACTAAAACACAAAGGAATCCAACCTGTGAGATTAAGAAATATATAGGAAATAAGAAAGCGATTAATGGTCAAACACATCAGAAAGTGTTTCTGTATCAGCAGGAAACATGAACAACCTAAAAAAAACAACATAACAGACTCAGACGGATTTATTCTTTTAAAGAAAGTTCCGATTTGTTTGGTTTCTGTTTGACTCAAAAGCACCTAATGTGACGACTGTATGAAACATGATGGGAAACACCGTCTGCTTTATTCCTGGAATATACCATTTGTGAATGTTTATTGTGCTCCCGCAGGAAGTGAAGTTCCTGATAAGCAGCCCAAATATTCTTTCTTTTATTTTTCATAGAGTGATTAAGTGATAACATTAGAGGTGAAGACAAGTAATTCAACATGATTTACACTTATTGGGGTTTAGTATTGTGTGTGTGTGTGTGTGTGTGTGAGTGTTTGTGAGTGTAAACACCAAATTCAAACTGAAGGTGTTTTAATCAACAATCGTAAAACATGTCTATATTCTGCTAATTTGTATTGTTTGTGCAGGGCTATTATGTACAACTATTTAATTTATTTTCTATGTAAGACACTTTTAACGAGTGATTTTAATTTGAGTTTTGCATGTTTTTACCTGATAGATCCATCAGGAGCGTTCAGCTACATTTTTCTATGTGAAAATATAAATATATATATGTATAAATACCTGTATTAAGGCTATAATGCTGGTATTGTGAAAAAAATACTAATTTGAAAACCAGCAGGGATAAACAAAAGTGTGATGATTGTAATATTTGATGTCCTTATTTGGGAGCTTTATTCGCTTCAGTTCCCTGCTTACAATGACAGACACAGACAAACACGTAAAATGTCAAAAACAGACACTGAGTAAGAAAACTTTCAGCTGTTTCTCAATAACAAACCACAGACACTTCTTCTGTATGTTAACACACACTAATGACATCACACAGTATGTGAACAATGTGAGTTTATTTTCTTGTCTGAGTTTGTGTGCGTTTGTATGTGTGTGTGTGTGTGTGTGTGTGTGTGTGTGTGTGTGTGTGTGGCCTAGCATTACTATACTTGTGGGAACCTAAATCTGTTTACACAGTCACGTGTGGGGACTCGCCTCCCTTATGGGGACACAATTGAGGTATGTTAACACACACTAATGACATCATACAGTATGTGAAAAATGTGAATGTTTGCATGTAGACCATTCAGTGTGTGTGTGTGTGTGTGTGTGTGTGTGTGTGTGTGTGTGTGTGTGTGTGTGTGTGTGTGTGTGTGTGTGTGTGTGTGTGTGTGTGTGTGGTGTGTGTGTGTGTGACTACTGCATGAATACGTGCATAGTTAGGACGTCAGCAGTTTTAGGTTCTTTCCAAGTCTATATATTAGTCAGTGTTACCGATCGAAAAACACAGAAGTTACGGCTGTGTTTATATTTATCACCATGTGTGTGTGAGTTTGTATGTATTAGTCACCAACTGACCAGTCCACAAACATCTCACCATAGGACGATACGAGAGAAAAAGTCCATATGTCGACGTGGGCAGTTTATTAGGATGCTGTGTCATCGCCAGGCAGAGTGGATGATGGGAAAGTAATATAAATTAATTTGTACCATCTGTCATTCACGACATTAGTCACTCAGGAGGGGAAAAGAAAAAGCATTGTATTGTGAGATTATGTATGCATTCGGTTGTATGCCGCAAGCCTATACACATATTGGAAAGAAAATCAATAAAATACAAATAATGAAGCAAAATTAATCAGTATATAGTGAAAAATAGCCAGGAATCATTTTTAATTGTCCACTGCCGATTGAAATAAGGGCAACTTTCAGATCTGTGAGATTGTCCAAGAGAAACACAACTTTATTCCAGAATAAGTCATCCATATTGACCTTTATAAATAACATGTTTTCATACAATTCCAACTCCTTGATGAGTAAAACAACTATCTGAATATCTTAACACAATGTAAAGGGAAACTACATGACAAAAAAGTACTGACCAAGGCTAAGACAGAGAAAGCCCTTTCATTAATTGTAAAGGGACCTTGCATTTTCTTAGAGGAAGTTAATCACATTTCTTACTAGGCTGTGACGACATGTGTTGCACTGAACCATCACAGTATTGGTTTCAAGGCCGCGTGCACACCGTGTCAGGCACAACACACAGGGGAGTAAGGTGATGCATGTAATGTGAGTTTTGTCAAGCGTTTGTACTCACGGGAGTTCCACTTCAAAACTGTGCATGATAAGAAACATGTGCTGAGGCTAACTGATTGGGATGGTCAGTTATACTTTGGCAAGCACACTTGAACTACTGTCTGTATAGTTAGTCAAAGTCAACTTTATTATCAATCTTCCAGTTTGTGTGTACAGACAGAGAGATCGAAATGACGTTTCCCGCAATCCAGAATATAAAAACAAATGTATATGAAAATATGTGTGCAAATATGTACACACATTAAGACTTACATACCTCTACGATTCCCACTGTAACTAGTTCACCAACGTAACTCATTTGGGTTTACCGTTACACCCCTATATCTGACACAATGTGTTTATTTATCCACTCCACTACTTGAGAAGGGAATCACTTCCAGAGCAGATGATAGACTTTATACAAACAAGTCTTGTGAACTTCGTGCAGTTGTTGTATCGAATCAGTTTCAATAATGCATACAGTGTTTCAGAACCTAAACAAAATCAAAGATATTCTGTATCACGGAAAAAAAATGTTGTGCAATAAGATATGAACGTATTTATTTAACAGGGACAGTGCACATTAATCAACATTTCTGTAAATGTGCCGGAGTTGGCCAAGAGGCTATTCTTCATGTAGTCCCTGGACAGAGTTTGTAAGTCACCCTAAAGACAACCTAATGGCAGCATCAGAACAAAACTGTCTAGTCAGAGCCGTGTATGGACTGCATTTATGAAGCACTTCTCTAAGAGTCCTCAAAGCGCTTTAACAAAAAGTCAGCATTCACACATTCATACGATGGCAAGGGCTGCCGAACAAAGGTCTGCCTAAAGGAAGCTAACATTCACACACACTCACACACCGTTGGCCATCTGGAGCAACCTGGGGTTAAGTATCTTGCCTGAGGAAACATCAAGATATTGACTGCAGGGGCTGGGGTCGATTGAAAGATGGCGGCACCACCTCACAGCCACAGTTGCTCGCTGAGCCCAACATACGTGACGACACTTCAAACTACTTTGTCTCTAAAAGTGTGACTGACAGCATCCACGGTTCTGGTTTTGGTGTTATTTATTCATATCTCACACTGCACTGTCATTTTTTTTTTTTTTAATCGTTTATTTGAGTAGGGACAATGCACATTAAAGGTGGGGTAGGTAAGTTTGAGAAACCGGCTCGAGATCGCTAGAATTTGAAAATACACAACCGGAGAAAATCTGCCACTTCCTTATAGAGCCCCTCCTCCAACACACACGAACGTGCACATGACCAATGAGGGCACGAGATAAGTTTGTGCACAGATGGAAGGCTGACAGGCAGGTAGGCCATCCAGTTATTTTAGCCGGCCGGCTAAAATGATTGGTCATACTTTTTACAGTACTACGGCTTCCACAGATGAAATTTTTTTATGGATTTTTTGTCAAAGCACTTCAGATATTCATTCCTATCAGGATGTTAAGAGCATTCCATGGAATATAACAAAAAGTGTATCTCGAGCCGGTTTCTCAAACTTACCTACCCCACCTTTAATGAACACTTTAGACAAATAATGCTTCAAGTGTAAACATGCCGGATTTGAGCTTTGAGCTCATTTCCATCCGTAGTCCCTGACATGCAACATATAAGAATATGGCATTTGTAAACATAGCAAAAAATAAATACATGATATGCAAAAGAGCAAGAGGAGATACCCTTGTGTTAAAGTGCAGTTAGCGGTGATTGCACGTCTGTTTGTTTCTTAACCATTCTTTGAGTTGACCTTTAAAACTATTGAGAGTGGGACAATCCCGTATCTCAGTTGGGAGGCTATTCCAGAATGAGCTGCCTTTAACGGAGAGGACATTTTGTCCAAAAGTTGTCCGTCTGCGGTGGACTTCACAGTCTCCTCTGGTTTCTGACCTAGTGCAGCGTCCAGTGTGTTTTCTGTGGATGAATTCCCCTAAGGGAGGGGGGGGCAGTATTATTCATGTACCTTCGTTATTCATGTTTTATTATCTTTGCTTTTAAATTAGTGTTTTAAATGCTATTTTATAATCTGCTGCACTCTTTCTTAAGGCTCTTAATGCCTTTCATTTTTGTAAAGCACTTTGAGTTGCCTTGTGTTGAAAGGTGCTGTATAAATAAACTTGACTTGCCTTTTAACCAAATAACAGAAACCAGGCTGCAGGGATTAGCACCCGTTCTGCCGTAAGAGCATTAGTGGCGTCCCAAAACTGATGTTAGGTGATCAAGTCTGTTTTAAAATGGGTTCCAGTTCATATTAAGGAGTGATGTTGGGGGTCTGTGAAAGGGCTTTTCCAGAACCTTCCCCACAAAGATGCAGTTCACTTCCATGCTTTCATTTAGGGGCCTTGATGTAGATGGCCTGTTGTCCGACAGATAGAAATAATAAATGCACACATTAAGTTACATTTGTATTTGAAATGTCATGTTCAGTATAGATATGTCACAACATTTATTTTATGATTTTATATTCATATTGGATAAGTAAGTGTAATCAAAACCAATGTAGGAACTATAAAGAAAAGAGGGAAAAGGAGCTTTAGTTTCCGACCAACACGCCCTCTCACTTCTACGCCTCCATCTTTTACCGGATACACCGACCACAACAGATGGGACCCCCAAAACACACACACACACACACACACACACACACACACACACACACACACACACTCACACACACACACGCACACACACACACACACACACACACACACACACACACACACACACACATACACACACACACACACACACACACACACACACACACACACACACAGGCATGAACGGAATCACACAAACTACTCCAACACATGTTACCTCTTTTCGTCAGGGAGGCTTTAGACCCTTATTGCCACAGTTAATTAGCCCGTCTGACTGGACTAATCAGCTCACACTCCCACACACACCCACACACACACACCCACACACACACACACACACACACACACACACACACACACACACACACACACACACACACACACACACACACACCATGCACGTGCACACGCACACACACACACACACACGCACACACACACACACACAAAACTCCTCTTACATAAGACTTTTTGTTGCTAATGGTTGTCAAAACACAATAATCTGTTACTGTGTTTTTTTTTGTGTACATCGACCTGCCCACCAAAAGTTAAACAGATCCAAAACAAACTGTGAAGGTTTTCTAAGTCGTCACACTTACTTCACGTCTTTGTGGTGCACATACGGAGGCAGAAGAGGAAGTGGGATTATTGGAGAAAAAACTGAAACGCACATGTGACGGTCAAGCTAATAAACGGTAATCAAAGAGCTGCAGCCTTGTTAAAAAAGGAGTTGTGGAAAGTGAGCTGCAGACAAATGGTTTCTATTAAAGGGCACAGAAATGATTTTAAATGTTTGAAAAAGTGATGATCTAAGGATTACTATTCATTTGATCATTTGGGTGGTCATTACTTCTTTCTTGATGATCATCCAACTTTCACCTTTACAAACTTATCAACATTTTGTAATGGAACATTTAAACCAAGTTTAGCTGCATGTAGTTAGAATGATGGAAACGTTGAAAGGTCGAATATGGTGGAGGAGGCTTTCCTTCAATTGATATGATTATGGAGGCATGTGGCGCAGTGGACTAGTGCGTTGGTGTTGGGATCAGGGGGGCACAGGTTCAAACCCCACTGCAGTCAGGGTGTCGTTGTGTCCCTGAGACACTTCACCCCAAATTGCTCCTGTGGGGATTGCCCAGTATTGAGTATGTTAGTCGCTTTGGATAAAAGCATCTAACAAGTGACATCTAATGTAATGTATTAATTTATATCATATGTCTTAGTATTTAAATCTTGTTAGCTCAACGTATAATTCTATTTTACTTTAAAGCCAGCTTTAAGGGGCCCTATTGTGCTTTTTGGCGTTTTAGCTTTCCTGTAGTTTTATACATATTTCAGATGGTTTCTGAAAGAGCTTTCTAAAGCTTTTTGAACATTAAAGTATGGAAACGTCGAGGCAAAAAATACAAATATGAAACCTGAAATTGAGCAGTGAAGGGCCCTTTAAGTGTATCTATAATACCCTAAAATGTATCTTGGCTTCACAATGTGTGCGTCGTACAACATCCTTGATTTCTTATTCCATTTACTAAAATATGAAAATATCCATTAGGACTAGAGAGTGTATCTTTGATGTCTATATATTGTCAACCTTACCAATTAGTTGCCTAAAGTGTACAAACCCTTTAAGAGTTAAAGTGTGAGAGTCACGTTGCATATTTTAAAATATTTTTGCGGCTTCAATCTATAAAACACAAGTTTAGAAATCTCAAATGTAATTGTGAGTCAAATGTTTTTCTAACTCTCTTGATGTATTTGTTTGTGTTTAATCGTTTTTTATCCCCTGAAATCATTTATAAATGTCTTAATAACAATCCATGACAAATGTGTGGGCATGTGAGTGTTATGTCCTGCTGTGACATCCTGTTTTAGCAGAAAATGCATCAAATGTATCCGAAGAAAGTGCAGATTCATTGTGACTTAACATTATTGTTTCATGTGTGTGATTCCACTGCTGTTATTTTCCAAAGCCACACAATGTGATAAGTCACTTTTGTATTCATATGTATATTAGACAACTTAATAATGTTGAAATGTGATAAGTCTATTGAATGTCTGTAAAAAAGCCTCTCCACCCACTCTGTAGAGGAGGCACCACACTGAGCTGTTTTTAATCAGGTTTAGCAGCCGCAGCCTGTAAAGTGGCTCGCTCGCAGTCAAAGGACTCAGTCAGCACTCAGACCACACACACACACACACACACACACACACACACACACACACAACACACACACACACACACACACACACACACACACACACACACACACACACACACACACACACACACACACACACACCACACACACACCCACACACACACACACACACACACAGCGATCTTGACTTCCTCTGTTCAGGCCACTGTCTCTCTTTGCTTCCTGTGTGTCTGACAGAACGAGCGAAAACATTCACTTTCAACACACTTTCACTTCGCCTTCCTGCAGGCTCTCGTGCTGAACCAGCGCACAAGAGAGAGGAGTAAAGAGAAGACACGGATCATTAATCCTGACAACAACAGAGTCACGTTTGGCTTATTCTAAGTTTCAGCTGAGCATGCAGGGAAAGCAGGAGCGAGAGCAGGGTTGTTTAAAAAAAGGGAAAGGTGATGAAAGTGTCATTGAAATGGTTTCAAAATAATATCCTTTAAGATTCACAGATACTAGAATGACTTTATATTGGTAACAATTCCATGAGTTTGAGCTGGATTAAGTTTCCATTGTTGGTCGTATCTTCACTGGCATGAAAATCCACTCCAGACAGACATATACTTATAACTGAAATCCATCATCTCTATAAGCAAAAGCACTTTCTGTCAAAGGTTTAACTGCTATACAAAATATATGTCTATCACTGGTTCCATATTGGACACGGATTGACATTCAAACATGTCGCGAAGTCAGAAAATCCTGTACCATTCCTAATTACTTTTGAGTCAGCACAGAGAAACTTATGCAAAACATCATTTTGTACAGTGAAACACCTATTTGAGAGAATGGGGACTTTCATATGCAAGTGATACCCTAACCCTAACCCTAATCCATTTCTTACACATTGGCAGGACTGTGGAACCTCAACATTTCCCTAATGTCCATCATAACTTGTTGTTCTGAGGGGAAATCAAAATGTTACAAGCCCAGGCCGAAAACTAACGATGAACTTAAGGTATTTGTGACATGATAGCTCCTTCAGGTTTCAATTGTGTTTCTATGAGTGCCTCTATTTCTCTACTTTAGAAAAAGTAGGCTTATATAACTTGATAACTTAAAGGGTAGTTGAACTGTTAAAAACTGTGCCTCGTCGGTATCTTTCTGACAGGTTGCCCATCTGTCACTTTAGAGGAGGCGCCGTGGGAATTGTAGTCTTTTATACTCTGGTTGACTACAGACATCACGACTAGGTGGCCTTTTTTATAAAACAAAATACTGGCTCTAACACATATCGACAATAAATATACATTCAGGAGAGATTGTGCATGGCAGTGTGTTGGTAAACAGTCAGAGCAACAATAAAGATTGGTGATTGATCTGATCAACCGCACAGTTATCACAATGAGATCCATATGACTGAACTCCGCACGTCAGTTATGATGATCCACGCAAAGAAAAGAGAAAAGAAAGTAACACATCATCATCTTTCAATGTTGACTGGGATATCAAGACAGACTTTCGCAGGTTCTTGCATGTTTTCCAAAGCGCTGGTCACATGCATTTGATATGTGTTAAGTGTCAAGTGGACGTTTTCAGATGCTTGCTTACCAGTTTTGTCTGCAATACCATACTTTTAGATTTATGATTTGTATGCAGTAACACCAGAGTGCTGTGAAAGGATCAGGTAGATTTCTTAATGAACTTTCACAGTGAATGTGGGTTGCCACTAATCTAAAAATGATATCCTGCTGTGAAAAACTTTATGTTATAAGAAATCCAAGAGCCTAAGCAAAGCCAAATGAAAAATCAATTTGACCAAAACATACAGCATTTTGCTTTTATTGTTGTTCCATTATTTATAACGTATTTTTCTAACTGTTTTAGGAATTAGTCTGCGCCGGGTGTAGATGGAATTTTTTAAGCTTTATGTAATATTTCTAAAGCTAAACAATGAGCATTCACTATGGACAGCTTGCAACATCATCAAAGATACAAAACAGGCAATGACTGTTTATTTAGAGCCAGTCTACAGTCCTACCTAATGGGAACATTCAAGGGCAGAGGACTGTGCATTAAAATATGCTTTTTATTTCCTTTGTCTAGTACAAAATTGCTCTAAAGCAATGGGCAAAGGCCAAGAGTGATTTTTCACTGAAGGGAAGTGATTGACAAACATTATGCAAAAGTGAAAAGTGTTGCATTGCAGCTGCAGGTTGGCTAACAGCGTGTTGAAAGTGAGTGAAGACACAGCAGAGACGTGTGAAAGACAACACAAGTTGGGTTCCAGCGTTGACACACTCACACAAACAGCGTTGGGACCTTCACTCCTTCCTGATGAGCGCTCACAGGAAGTGGGTCGGTTGTTTGCTTTTGCGTGAGAAGAAGAAGGAACTGTTTTTGGTGACGTTATTCACACGCGGACAACTGAAATAAACCGAGTTATATTTTTGCCTTTTTCTCTCTCACACTCTCCATCCTCCTCAAACCACAAGAAAAAGCAGAAGTGTTTTAAAGAAGATGCAAGTGACTAAGCGTCTGTATGTTCAGCGCTGTCTAGCATTTCTCCTACAATTACATTCAGTGCATTATTGTTTTTTTTGCCGTCATACATATATTTTTGCTGTTTCTTTGGAAAACTGTCAACCACAGAAGACAAAGGAGTTGGGACTCTCTAATACAGATGGAAATATCTTTAAAGCTAACAGTTTAACATCGATTGTGCAAAATGTTAAGACTGTTAAACCTGCATCTGATGCTTTGCTCACTTTGCTAGCTTGGCTAAACGCTAAATAATCCCTGGTTTATGAGTCATTGATTCTCTGCTAATTGCTAATCAAGCTCGATGCTAAATTCATGCTAATCCCAAGGCAAGGATTCATTATCTAGCTGATGCTTGCAAACTGCTAATCGAGCTAAATGCTAAATTCATGCTAATCCTAACTGAGGAATTCAATGAGTCATGCTTTGCAGAACTTCACATTGGTTAATCCATGAGAAGCAAATTAAGAAATGCATCTGCAGCTGCTCAGTTTCTCTTAGTGTGTGTGTGTGTGTGTGTGTGTGTGTGTGTGTGTGTGTGTGTGTGTGTGTGTGTGTGTGTGTGTTTTGTGTGTGTGTGTGTGTGTGAAGGGGAGAATTGGGAAATAATTACCACAGATGACAGACATATGCCTGGTCCTCATGAATCTTTTCCTGCTAATCACTGTTAAATTCTCCTCAGCTTTGACCACTGACGTAATTCAACTGGCATAATGAAATAGATGTGACGAAAGCGTATCGGACAGTTGAGTTTTGTGTACCCTTTTATTAAGATATGTTTGGATGCCATCAAGTCATCGTGTGATGAAGAAAATAAATCAACAGCAAACATAACGAATATCAAGCCATAAGTATTAAAACAATGCGATCATTTCTCAGTTCATTTGAGCTCTCCAAACCTAATGAGTGACCGATCCAAGTGATATGTTTGCAATCGGTATCTCAAGCACTTCGAAGGAACCATGCATGTTTAGTTCAAAGTTCAAATTTCAAAATGAGTCGCTGAGTTGCTTCGTCCTCTCCGAGTGTCAAGTAATACATTATTTAAAAGTAAGGCCTTGTGAAAGAAAGTACAGGGAATGGGTCTACATGCAGTCGCAACTTGGAGAGCTAATCTTTTTTTAATGGACAGATCAAATGTATATGTCATACCAAAAGAAACTGCTTTTACCATCACTAAATCCCATGTGGTCTGTTATATACTTATAACAGTGCTATGGAAAAGTAATTATAGTCTATATGGTCACAGCGGATTTGAGAAGTTTTTCTAAAGCCAGTGAAAAAAACAATTAGTTTTGTTAAATATTTTTAAAGTGACAATGCATCATATGACAATGTGAATAAATGTGTGTTCTGTAGTAGTACATTAGGAGCCCGTCATATAGATGTATGTATAATATATAGTATACTACCACAGAACTACTGTTGTCACAATCTTAGTTTCTGTCACAATCTTAGTTGTCTGTCTTGTCATGATTTTATGTTGAAATTCTGTTCTCCCTGTGTCTTGTCTGATTGTGTTCACCTGTTGCCCTTGTGTTTCTGCCTCCTGCCCAGCTGTGTCTTGTCCTGTGATTACCCTTCTTTGTGTATTTAGTCTTCCCCTGTGCTCCACGTCGGTTCATTGTCTTTCCTGTCACCCTTCATGTTGTCACGGTCTGGATGCTACCTCGTGTTATCTACTCTTTGGATTCATGGTTTTGTTAAGTATTTTTCATTGTCAACAGCTTTTTATTTGTAAATAAAGCTCGCTTTTTGAAACCCGCTTCCCTTTTTAAACTGCATTTGGGTCCTACCTTTTCCGAATCGTAACAACTGTGTATTCATTAAATTACTCAATCCAAAAAAGTTGTCCTTACACAATATATCTGCATTTCTCTGAGCATTACAGTATGCAAAAGTACTTCTTCTTTTACATTGATTTGTGTTTGTCTTAACTAAATATCTTTGTATATTGGCTAACTATGGTGCGTCATACACTTGTTAGTGCAACAGTGGTGACAGAACTTCATGCAAATAAAATATATCTGAGAACGAACTTAAATAAAGTGTTAAGAGTTAGATTTAGAAAGTCAAAACCTACCGCCTTGATGATTTACAGACACTTTGTGAATGAGGCCTGCATGTATCAATGTATGTTGTGTTTTATGTATTTTGTGTAACGACATGGTAACAAAAAGCCATGTGAGCGTGAGGTACCATTTCACACGTTGGTATCTGTTTTGTAATCTGCATTTTAGAAGACCCAAAAAAAGGGAACTAGACAGCATTGCACACACCACATGCCAATCACTCGCTGCTTTCTCCTTTTCACGGCCTCCTCAGGCCTCCTAGTCGTTGTGGTTGCCAGATCTTAGGGGGAAAATCCCCCTTAAATGCAACCAGGCCATTGATGGTAAAATGGCTACCAGACCGGAGAAAAGGAAGACAGAGGAGAGGAAGCGACGTGCAGCTCTTTGATGGCGGTGTTGAGGACAGTATGCGTGTGGCATGTATATGTCTTTCTGTGTGTGTGTATATGTTCTGTGTGTGTGTGTGTGCACCGATGTGGGTGAACGTACTGTATATATGTGTGTGTTTGCACGCCTTGTTGTCTGTCATTCCGCCCGTGAGCAACCGCTGTTTACATACACAAAGTTGAGCAGGGGTGGCACTGGGTTTGTATGTGTGTGTATGTGAGTGAGTGTGTGTGTTTGGGGAGGCAGGGGTGTTAGCAGTCATTGGGTTTCAGTGGTTAACCCCTAAGCTTTTTATTTTTTAGAGGAGTTTGGGATTGGTGGGGGGCATTCGAGCATCAGCGCTTGTGTGTGGGCACGTTATGTTCTTTATGGGCAGGAACAATCAGGAGGGGAGGAAGTGAAGGGTAAATAGGGGGGAGGAGAGCGGGCAAGGAAGTAACTGGCCCCCATATCCCAACATGTGCCCCCCCCAACCCCACTACCCCCCTCCCAAAAACACCCTCGCACCACCACCGGAGGGAGAGAGGAGGCTGCTGGACCACAGACCACCCAGAGAGATGGAGACAGACAGAGATACAGACAGAAAGACATTCAAATCAGATAGGCACTACGGAACTGAAAACTGAAAAGAAGGGCCAAATAGAAATGAGAAAGGAAACAATGATAAATTATAGCAAGAGAAATAAGAATATAACATGATTGACATAATAACAGAAAGGTTAACAATGAATGAAGTAGACAACTTAAAGAAGTAAAGAAAGCTCTATTTTAGCACAATAACAATCATTGGTGTGTTTAATCTGTTTTTGCAGCACACAATACTCAATTAGTTTGAAGTAACATATGTCTAAATATCCAGACTGGTCTTCAACTCTCCCAAGTTCTCCCACACCTCACCTCTCCTTCGCTCCTTCACTTCCAGGACACGCTTCAACACACTGGTACTGGTCTAGCGAGCTGTGAAGGGATCTGGTCCATACATCCAAGACATGGTCAAACCATTCACTCCACCACTTCACTCTGCACCAGCCAATCGGCTTGCTACTCCCTCACTGCGAAGTAGAACCAGGTACACCTCAACAAAGACCTTAATGCTACCCTGGCTCTTAATTAGTGGAATGAGTTCCCACTGATATCAGGACAGCGGAGAGTCACATATCGTAGCAAACTGAAGACCCAACTGTTTCGCTTGTACCTAGGCGAAAAAAAAACACCAAAAACCCCCCCAAATAAAACGCAATTAGATAAATAGAAGAATTGGAGGGATGAACCCTCTTTAATGGTCACACATGCAGAGCACACAGCACACACAGGGACATTTGTTCTCTGCTTTTAACCCATCCTAGTACCAGGAGCAGTTTACAATTAAGAGTTTAACTAATGCACCAGTACTTACGTATGTGAGCACTGTTCTTGTTGTCCATTTTTTTTAATCTTTTATGCACTTATTGTAAGTCTCTTTGGATAAAAGCATCAGCTAAATGCAATGTAATGTAAATAGTTGTTCCACCACTGCCAGGGAGATTGAAAACAATGAGACTAATGTTGAGACTTTAAAAGCATGGGTCTTGTGAAAAAACATTGTTATATATATTCATCCTAAACCTCTGTTGTCTTTTAGGCTTGTTTGCACTGATTTTCGAAGCCGGATTCAGTGAACTTTATAAGCTTTTTCAGTGTCAGATATGATTACATTATACTAGATACATCTGTATTGAACGAGGCCTACTGAGTGAACAGAATAAATCCAAGATGGCATGTTAATGAATGATAAAAGGAGAAGATGAAAGGAACAGAATAATAAAGCGGGACAAAGAGACCCAGAAAGAAGTCGCAGGATGTCAGGTTGGAGAGGGGATTTCTGTTGTGATTTTGTTTCCTTTTACTGCTTGTCCCAAGAGGAATTAAAGAAAAAAGAATTGTCCTTTATTTCAAACAAATTCAGAAACAATGGAGGTCTGTCTGTCCACGAGGCCTGTTTTCATTCTCCGCTCGATCTGGACAAGAGCTGCACTTCAGAGAAGAGCAGGACTTCAGGAAGGAGGAAGAGACGACTGCAGGATCTCATTTATCCTCAGTGGGCCCTCACATTATACAAAAACACGCATTAAAGGGCCACTTCACATTGTAGAAGTACCCATAATCCTCCACTGTCAGTACAAGTAACACAGTAGGTACAAGCTGACTTTTATACACTTTTGGTTTAAACTTTTTTTAGGACTAGATACCAAATATCTTGCTATGATGGAAATGTTTCTGTTAGTTTTATAGTGTATATGCAGATGACATCTTTGAATGCAATCGTTACCTATTAAAACTTATAATACTGCTTTTTTTAAATACTTGATTCTGATTGGTCATTTCAAAACGTTTTTAATTTTCGCTATCAGTCCGGCTCAAAGGACTATTTGCAATCATATCAATCCGCAGAAAGAAGTCCGTCAATTTAACTTCAGCTGTGGAAAACAAACATTAGTTTTCTCCGACAGAAAACACCATGGAATACTTTTTGAATATATTTTATTTCTTAAAACACTTTTAATGAATGAAGGCTAAACTGTCCTCAATAAAGACAAGAAGGAGAACTCAAGAGAAGGACAGGTTGTTGCACACAAATCAACAGAAGAAGACAGACAGGAAGTAAACACTTACAGCTTAGGCCATTGTTTGAAGTGGAATGGAATATTTTGTTCTTAGCTGATCAATATAATCGTTTTTAAATCAATATTGTGAGTCAAGTCGTTGATTTATTTTGGGTAAAGCCATGTGGGCCATTTAATAAGTGGGATATTGTGCAGCGAGGCGGCACAAACCGCTGCACAATATCCCTTACTTGTGTCTCTTTGAGTGTGTGTTCATATGTGGGTAAAATAATCTCTGTCTGCTGTGCAAGACTCTCTAAGGGAATATACTGTTCTATATATATTGATGAATACTCACTACATGTGTATATATTGTTGTTTGTGGGTAGAAGACAACGTTTGTGTTCACCACATCATGTTAGCAGTGTGTGTGTGTGTGTGTGTTGTGTGTGTGTGTGTGTGTGTGTGTGTGTGTGCGTGTGTGTGCGTGTGTGTGCGTGTGTGTGTGTGTGTGTGTGTGTGTGTGTGTGTGTGTGTGTGTGTCTGTGTGTGTGTGTGTGTGTGTGTGTGGTTTCCTCCACTTCACCGCTGCCTCCTCCACTCAGCCTCACCTCCCCTCTGTTTGTCTCTCTCTCTCTCTAACATCATTAACATCATAAAAGCACTTTTAACCAGTTTGAAGAATCATTTTGTCTCGTCAACTCATCACTGCAAACATTTTTTGGCTTTTGAAAAACAGACCTGTCAAAACCTTATGGAGCACACAGTATTACCACGCCTTATTTCCCGTAGTTTGACATTTCTTGGACGTTTTTAGGGTTGTGATCAGTGAGGAACACACATGTGAGTGTCAGTAGACTGATTTGACAGCTGGTGAGACATTGAGGAGAATTCTGCACCAAATTGATAATAATCAAAGTATAGTCTGGGTCATCAATGTGTGTTTTATTGTTCTTAAAGGGGACCCATTATGCAAAATGCACTTTTGTACGTCTTGTATACATGAATATGTGTCCCCGGTGTTCCAGGGAACTCACCAAGTGTCAGAAAACACAACCCTCTCTATTTTCCTCCATACCCAAATCTCTAAAAAAGGGGCTGCAACGGATCTGATAAAACTGATCCAGATTTGAACACTGTCCTGACGTCAGGACGGTGGCGCTACGGCTATTGGGCCAACTCCACCAATCAGGAGGAGACAGCCACGGCCATTGCCGTTCGAAAGCGCTGGAGACGCTGTAGTACATATGCCAGGCCTGTAGGTGGTGCTGTTCTCACTGAATCAGCCCTTGCTAAAACAGAGCAAAATGTCAAATTGAGCAAAATGAGGCATGGCTAAAATGCATGATCTGTTTGGTATTTAAAAAGAAAAAGTATAAATATGCCTTATATAGGTATGGTCCTACACTATATTATTCAAATATAGCATGATAGGTCCACTTTAACTTGTTCTAGTGTTCATTGCTTGAAGGCTGCGTGGAAAAAGCTAGAATGTCCCCGTCTTTTGACCCTTGTGCAAGGCACTTCATATGAGACATGTCCAGAGAAAATACATTTCTGAGGAAGTGCTGGCGAATAAAAGGATGAAGAAGAAGGGAGAGCAGAGTCTGTCATCGTGCTTTCAGACTAGAGGGTAATTCCAAAAACCATTCGATTTTTGGGAATTTGATGAAAACTAAACTTCACAAATGAGTCACAAAACAACAGGCTGGAATGTGTTTGATAACTTTGTTTGCATTTCAAATGATTGATTGTTTCCAGACGTTAAAATATCACATTGACCAACTACATTACAAGAAGTTTTATGCAATTAAAACAAGTAATGAAAAACTCTCAACCGTCATCTCTATCAGTTAACACCGACAGTCTTCTTCTAACTTTCCTCTCACTCTTCCCTGTCTGACAGAAAAGACTTATTTTGGGGTGGAAGGGGGAAGAAGTGAGGGAGGAAGAGAAGAGGTGGAAAGTCCCTTTGTGCATCCAGGTCAGTTATTCCACATGTCCATCTGTCTGGCTGTCTGAGTCACGGTGCGATCATACAGACGAGACGCAGGTCAGGTGATACACGCGCCCGTCAGATACATGCAAGGCAACAACAGACATGAATCGTGAAATGTTTGCATGTGTTTTGTGGTCTAGAAGGCACCTGTAGCCGACAGCATACTGTTTTGATGTTTTAACATGCACAGGGTTTACCGGTTGAAATATACACTTGTATAACTTCTCCTTTCGCTGTTATTCTGATGACACCCAACTGTTCATTTGAATCGCTGACAATAGGAGTCATGTTCTTGCTAAATTTGTCAGATATCCCTATACTCGATAAGACCATAACAATATTTTCGAAGCTTGTAAAGGCACAATGACAACTATAGTACTACAATACTACAACTACAACACCAACCAACTATGTGCAATATGTGCTATATGTGCAATATATATATATGCCGTTAATAACTCTGCAATATATACCTGGCTGCTAAATCTTAAGAACTGTTACAGGACGTGTATTTTGTAAATTGTGTAACTTTTTATTTTTTATTATATCATAACTTTTTTTTTTAACTTAGTACTTTTTAATGCTGTCTGTGGCTCTTTCTCTGCTGTAACAACGTACATTTCCCCCCCTCTGTGGGACTAATAAAGGTATTCTGATTCTGATACAGTGATCACTGTCAACTGTCTCTCTGATCATTATCAGTGCCGCTACCCCACATTTGGTAATTTTCTTGAATCAATGACAAAACACTAGTCAAAACGACTACAAGTTGCACGTCCCACACAGACAACAACACCTACAGCCGCTCGCAGGAGAAGGAGGACAGAGACTGCAGCCTTCCTCAGGCCCTGATTGGGGATTGGGAGCACCTGAGGGAGAGGCTGCACCTGAGGGAGATCCTTTACTCAAGTAGAAGTACAGATACTCATGTTTAAAAATACTCTGGTAAAAGTAGAAGTACTGACTAAACTTCTTTACTCAAGTACAAGTAAAGAAGTATGGGCTGTGAAATGTACTTAAAGGGGACCTATCATGCAAAATGCACTTTTGTACGTCTTTTATACATGAATATGTGTCCCCGGTGTTCCAGGGAACTCACCAAGTGTCAGAAAACACAACCCTCTCTATTTTCCTCCATACCCAAATCTCTAAAAAAGGGGCTGCAACGGATCTGATAAAAACTGATCCAGATTTGAACACTGTCCTGACGTCAGGACGGTGGCGCTACGGCTATTGGGCCAACTCCACCAATCAGGAGGAGACAGCCACGGCCATTGCCGTTGGAAAGCGCTGGAGATGCTGTAGTACATATGCCAGGCCTGTAAGTGGCGCTGTTCTCGCAGAATCTGCCCTTGCAAAAACAGAGCTAACATTTTTCAAATTGAGCGAAATGAGGCATGGCTAAAATGCATGATCTGTTTGGTATTTTGAAAAGCTACCAGCTGTTTTAAAGAGTACCTGACCTCCCTTTATATTAATAGAACAATAATGTCATTGTTAGCTAATGAATGTTTCCATGCTGAACAACGGCAACATGACAACGTTTTCATTGGTCCCTCTTCTTTAGAGAAGACCAAGAAATGATGGATACACGGATCGTGTTCAAATCAATAGGCACGCAATGACTCTAAATATAATGATCACGCCACCAAACACACATTCAAACTAAAGGAACCAGCCTGTTTGGAAAATGTAAGAAGTAGAAAGTACAGGTATTTGTGTGAACATGTAAGAAGTAGAAAGTACAGGTATTTGGGTTCAAAGTGTAAGAAGTAGAAAGTACAGGTATTTGTGTTCAAAATGTAAGAAGTAGAAAGTACAGGTATTTGTGTTCAAAGTGTAAGAAGTAGAAAGTACAGGTATTTGTGTTCAACATGTAAGAAGTAGAAAATACAGGTATTGTGTTCAAAATGTAAGAAGTAGAAAGTACAGGTATTTGTGTTCAAAGTGTAAGAAGTAGAAAGTACAGGTATTTGTGTTCAAAGTGTAAGAAGTAGAAAATACAGGTATTTGTGTTCAAAATGTAAGAAGTAGAAAGTACAGGTATTTGTGTTCAACATGTAAGAAGTAGAAAGTACAGGTATTTGTGTTCAAAATGTAAGAAGTAGAAAGTACAGGTATTTGTGTTCAAAGTGTAAGAAGTAGAAAGTACAGGTATTTGTGTTCAAAATGTAAGAGGTAGAAAGTACAGGTATTTGTGTTCAAATGTAAGAAGTAGAAAGTACAGGTATTTGTGTTCAAAGTGTAAGAAGTAGAAAATACAGGTATTTGTGTTCAAAATGTAAGAAGTCAAAGTAAAAAGTCGTCAGAAAAATAAGTAGTGGAGTAAAGTACTGATACCAGAAAAATGTACTTAAAGGTGGGGTAGGTAAGTTTGAGAAACCGGCTCGAGATACACTTTTTGTTATATTCCATGGAATGCTCTTAACATCCCGATAGCAATGAATATCTGAAGTGCTTTGACAAAAATCCATTAAAAAATGTCATCTGTGGAAGCCGTAATACTGTAAAAAGTACGACCAATCATCTGAGCCGGCCCGGCTAAAATAACTGGATGGCCTAGCGCACTCGAGCCGGTTCTCCAAAATGACCTACCCCACCTTTAAGTACAGTAACGAAGTATTTGTACTCCACTACTTCCCACCTCTGCACCTGGAGGGAGACAATCAGGGGGAGAGGGGGGGAGAGACACACAAACAAAACACGACACGTAACAGTCTCATTTCCCAATAAATAAATACATAAATGAATCCTGATACTCAGCACTTAGTTTTTCGTACAGAAATTGAAAGCATTTCTTGTAGGTTGCTTTGGACCTAGGCGTATTTGCAGAGAATTAAAGTAAGTGTCTCATGAATGTAATGAAAAGGAGCTGTAAACTGTGCTAATATGATCCAGGAAGCTAGCTAATAACAGGCTCTTTAATAAAGTGTTAGTGATGCTATTTCATATTTCTTGGAATGGTTCTCACACTTTTTTTTTTTTGGTTTATTTGGTAGATTATTAAGCAGACTTTCCAGGTCAGAAAATATGAAAGGAGTGTCCGAA
Source organism: Trematomus loennbergii (assembly GCA_012861695.1). NCBI lineage: Eukaryota > Metazoa > Chordata > Actinopteri > Perciformes > Nototheniidae > Trematomus > Trematomus loennbergii. Next base: position 1,065,587 of record JAAOOA010000457.1, read on the forward strand.
ATGTACGTCTGACAGTCACCAGTTATGTGAAGTGGAAAAGATGAGTTGCTGCTGGTGACACATGTTGTTCCCAACACTCGTTCTGTAAACACAGGCAGCAAGTGTGGAGTTTTTTGCATTTTAGTCAAACTTTAACAATCATTTCACGTTTGTTTCATACATTGTTTGAGATATAAAGTAACATTTTAAAGCTTTATCAAATGCATTTTCCAGATGGACTGTCTAACCATTTAGTCATAAATAAGTCCCTGTGAGGAAGACATACTTTCCGTAAACTTTAGAAGGAAATGTTTGTTCCTGGAGGTTTTATCTCGGACTGTAGGCGGGTTGTAGATTTTTTTACCATTAGCCGACAGAAACATCTGGTAGAAGTGATCAGCTGTGGTTTCGGGTTGTTCAGATTTCTTGTAAATTAGCTTTATTTTCCCAAAAGGAGCTATTTTAAAAACCAGCAAGTTGCACCCACACATTATGTTGTGTGTGTGTTAGTGCAAATAGGCCTTTCCGTGCACGTGTGTGTGTGTGTGTGTGTGTGTGTGTGTTGTGTGTGTGTGTGTGTGTGTGTGTGTGTGTGTGTGTGTGTGTGTGTGTGTGTGTGTGTGTGTGTGTGTTTGTGTGTGTGTGTGTGTGTGTGTGTGTGTGCACACCGCTCTGTCTGAACCTGGTGATCTGTGCATGTGTGCAGACTTGTTTTGTGTTTGTAGATGCGTGTGAGGTTTACGTGGTTTATCAGGTTATGGGTGTGTTTGTATGTGTGTGTGTGTGTGTGTGTGTGTGTGTGTGTGTGTGTGTGTGTGTGTGTGTGTGTGTGTGTGTGTGTGTGTGTGCAGACATGTGTTTGTATGTGGTTTTTCCGACTGTGTGGGCCTCACTCTGCTCTAAGTGATTGTTGCACATGATCTATGACAGCAACATCCACCTCGCCTCTGTGTGTTTGTGTGTGTGTGTGTGTGTGGTGTGGTGTGTGTGTGTGTGTGTGTGTGTTGTGTGTGTGTGTGTGTGTGTGGTGTGTGTGTGTGTGTGTGTGTGTGTGTGTGTGTGTCTCTCTCTCTGTCTCAATCTCTCATTAAGGGTGCATTTGTTTCAGGTTGTCTTTAATTTGGGTTATGCTTTTACTTACCAGCTCTAATCCAACCAGAACATGTTCTCCTGTTTCCTCAACAATCTGTGATTAACAGCTCAATTCTGCTTTCAAACATAAAATCTTTGAGTCATCTTACACATGACTACGCACACTTTCGAAACACATTTTGAAAGATAGTACTTTAAACAAAAAACAAATTCTTGCAGTGTAAAAGGTAAAAGCTGAACGTCAATCAAATGAAAGTGGCCACACACATTATAAAAGGCTGGTTATTGTGGACGTTTCCAGGATGTGGGGAGCGTGTTTTTGATCTGTCGCGTGCTGAGAAATTGAAGCTCTGCTCAGTCGTCAGCTGTGGTCCCAAACAGACATAATTAATAGAGACAGATAAGGAGAGAGGATGTCTCTGATCCGTAGGACAGAGAGTAAGACAGTATTTGTGTCACAGAAAAAAAGGGAAATGTACAATTGTCGTTGCTAAATCAATCCGCTGTGTCTTCTCTTAAGATGTGTTGAAAAGTAACTTTTAAATACGTTCAAGGTGCTTCCATTGAGAGTAATAATGATCTTTATAAATGTAATTATGTTGTATTGTTGATGAAGATAGTTTATTGGTTGCTGTCATTTGACAAATCTCACTCTTCTGGGTGACGTTTTGCTCGTACGGATGTCTTTATCCCCCTCCAGCCCTCTTTGAGTTATTAGCATCCAAGCAGATGGCATTTCATCATCTAATCGTCTTTACTAGTGTGTGTTTGTGCATGTTTAGTGTGAGCTTCCAGTGTTTTTGTAACATAACACACTCGGTTTATGATATTTGAATGCCTCAGAACTTAAAGAATAGTGTATTGTGCTTTATAATGTACAACTCTGTGAGGAATTGGAAACTGAAAAAAATCAAGAAGTAATTCACAGCTTTATTCACACATTTGCTCAAGCAGACGTTACACAGACTCAGTCATAGTGGTGGATAAAGTCCTTAATGTCCAAATGAGTTCGTAGATTGGCGTTTTCTCAGTATTTTAAGTGAGTGAGGTTCAATTTATTGAGATAAACGTACCAAACACAGGCTGGGAAGACAGCTTTGAGGCATACAAATTGCATTTAGATATTTGTCTATATCCTTTTTTTACACCTGGACACATAACAGTAGTAAGTAACTGTGAAAGGTTAGTAACAACCTGCTGAGTCTGTGACCTTCTGAATGATTTGTTTTAATTGCTTTAAGAAGCACTACCTGTGTGGTATGTGTGTGTCTTCAGCCTGTCTGTATCTGTTTTCATCTCTTGTGTTTGTAACCGCAACACACACCTACTCAGGGTGTGTTAATGTGTGTGTCTGCTCTTAATCATTCCATTTCAATCTGCCACCGTGTGTGTGTGTGTGTTTGTGAGTACAGTAAGTGTGTGTGGTTGATGGAGAGCAGGTTATTAGCGCTGAAATCCTCTAGCTTTCGATTGTGTCTGTCTGGGGATGACTCACGCTGCTGGACGTGGCTAATCGCTGCAGCATTAACTGTGATTAGTGCTCATTGTTGCTCAGGTTGGGTAACAGACGTTGGTTTTGATATAGGGAAAGGAGAGGCAGCGAGACAGGCGGCTGCGGCACTGAGGTCACAGAAAAATGCATTTCTTTTTAATGTCTGTCTGTCTTGCATCTTAATGTTTCCCAATGAGACCGCAGACTTGGTCCTTTGCCAAAAATGAAACTTTGAATATGGGTGTTTTCACCACGGCCACACAGAGTGAAAAATCCAAATGATCTTTTAACAAATACATCAAGAAAACCATTAAGAGCATCATCCATCTTCCCGTGGTCATGTCTTGACGGCATGCTTTTAGATCAGATTCAGAGGCTTTCTAGAGCTGCCATTTTGACATTTATTATGAGGGTAAACCCAGTGAAGAAGAAGCAAAGAAAGCAATGTCTACTTTACATCCAAAGTTGTTGAAAAAGCTGCAGATCAGAATACATTTTTGGTTAAAAAAGTCGTACCTGTACTCAGTCTGAACGAGTTTGGCTAAAGTGACTTATTATTGTTTTTTTGATATTGTTTAATACATGTATGTGAGTTGTATAAGTTGAACAAAATACATTTGAACTTAACTAAACTAAACTCAAAATTCAAATAGAGCTAGCCTTTGGATTTGATTGGCTACTTGCATCGCCACGAAGCACTGGACGACTACAGTAGATATAATATATTGAAGAAGTATGACTGTCTTTAAATGAAACTAAAATAGCTACTTCGATTGAAAATGTAAGTAAATATAAATATATTTCACTTCAACACCAATATATAGATATCGGCCCAAATTGACGTCCATCCATCCATCCATCTTCTCCCGCTTCTCCGTGGTCGGGTCGCGGAGGTAGCAGCTCCAGCAGAGAGCCCCAAACGTTCTTTCCCTGGCCACATCAACCAGCTCTGACTGGGGGTCCCAAGGTGCTCCCAGGCCAGCCAAGAGATATAATCCCTCCACCTGGTCCTAGGTCTACCCCTCGGTCTCCTCCCATCCTTACTAGGTGCCCGAACCACCTCAACCGGCTCGTTTTGACGCGAACGAGGAGAGGGTCAACTCCGAGTCCCTCCCGGATGACTGAACCTCTCACCTTATCCCTAAGGGAGACGCCAGCCACCCTGCGGAGAAAACCCATCTCGGCCGCTTGTATCCGCGATCTCGTTCTTTCGGTCATGACTCAAATTGACGTCCATTAACTTTATTTTCTGGTGATTCTTTAGTGTATATTTGTATTGCATGAACATCCATGATCCAACCCAACAAAAAACAAAACAATTGTAACATTTTTTGTTTTTCCAACAAATTCACCAAGTTTAAATAGATTTTTCGGTGATATGAACAAAACCCATATAATATCGTGAATATCTTTTAAATTATGTCCTTTTCAAATCTGTGATCGACGTATGGCAGCACACACAGACACAGTGACCATCTCAGGCTCTCCAACCGCTGTTATCTTGTCTAAAGGATGTAGACGTTGTAGACAAATATAATATAGCTACGATCAAAGTCTCACCATCAGTATCAATTACCTTAACTGTCCTGATTTCTTTGTTCCATATAATTTGTTTTACTGCTATATAGTGAGCGCTGTCTACGGAGTGATTGATAATAAATGTCACTTGGTATTTGACCTAATGACGATTTGTGACATTTATCCAAACCATTGTGAAAGCACCAAGCTGTGAACGCTAAATGAGGTGTGTGGATCATCATTAAACAATAGGAGGCCATTAATGTTTTTCTTTTAGAGTCAAATAAACCTTTGTGAAACCAGATACACACAGTGAACTTTAAAAGTGAGTACGATTGATTTCTTCATCCAAATGTGGGATTCCCCCTTTCTTCTGATGCTCTGATCCTTCAGAGGAACTCAAAGGATAGCGGTATAATACTCCTGCATGAAGATGAGCAGAGACGCATGAGCTTCTCAGAAGTGTGTTTGTGTTTTCGCATGGATGCTGTTTAGCAGGGATTTGATCGTGAGGATGACGAAGGGGAGTCTGAGGAAAACACACGTCTGAGGATTAACTCCACCTTAATACAGCGTCCACGCCCAAACTCAGAGAGGGATCACCTCGACAAGGATTGCGCGGGGGTGGGATTGTGTCTGGTCTGTTTTTTAAACTGTCTGTCCACATGTGATGTTCTCAAACAGCTCATTATGAAATATGAGTTCAAACGTCAGTCAGACCACACATTAGTTTTCATGGATTTAACAAAACGTTTCAGTAAAACCACAAAGACTGGGACTTTTAAAACCATGATGTCTGACAATCACTGTTCTTTATAAATGATAGAAAAAAAGTTAGCCATTAAAAGTAGGATATTATCATCAGATATAAGGGATTTCCCAAGTGCAACTGAGTCAATTCAGAGGACATTTATTCGTTTTTTCCCCTTTAAATTCACATAAAACAGGTGCAAATCCTAACATTAAAAGTCTGTCTTGACTGTGAGACTAAATAATCTCCTCTCATGACGTTTTTCTTAAATGTGTACACTTATTCCTGGGTTGCGGTCGAATAGTCCATTTAGCTTAGGAACCTTCCTAACGGAGTGAAATGACCCGGAAGTCCCTCAGTGGCAGCCATGATAAGTGCCGTTCGAATGTTCTAGATGAAAGAAAAGGAGGTTTCAAACTTCCTTTATAACCTCCTTTAGCTTAGGAACCACTGGACCTTTTTATTTAAATTCCAACTTTGGTCATGAAGAATATGTTTCTCTGTTGTCCCCGTTCATAAAGCATAAAACAACAGCATCAGAGCACGGTGCAGAGTCTCTAGATGAGTTTACAGTAGTCCTCGTTCTTATTAAACATCCATGTTGTAGTCCGCTGTATATAAAACTGTAGTTTCCATAGTTTCCCCACAGCAGCAGACGCACATTTATGACGTCCGCTGGCGCATCATAAACACGTCGGATAGTGAAAGTGCAGTCGGATTCTCTAAAGCACCGCAGTCTCTTCTCCTAAATCCTTTTGAATTCTCCTATCCACTATCCCTTAACCCCGTGACGTTTCACTCAGAGGTCAAGGGATAGACGATAGGGTTAGACGTTAGGAGCTGATTTTTGGACTATTCGACCGCAGCCCTGGTCTGCATTAGCAAGTAAAACTGTCTCAGGTGTCGTCTTGTAAAAACTAAGAAAAGTAAATGATCACACACCATTTACCACACATACACTTAAGCAATAGCTCACGACAGGCCGTGGTATATGGCCATTATATCACGGCTAAGAACCAATCAGATTGCTTGATTTGACTTGTCCGTTTTATAATGGTAATTCAATAACAGTACTGTATGTGTGATGTGAAAGTGATCTCATCATGCTAACTGTTTGCCCGGTGATGGTGATGATGGAGAATATGTCGCTTGAGTAAATAGTTTTTTACATTACATTTCATCACATTTCATTTAGCTGAGGCTTTCATCCAAAGCGACTTACAAGAGTGCATTCAACCATAAAAAACAACAACTTATAAGCAATAATAACAAGCTATCTATAAGCCAAGCAGTCTGTGAAATCGCCAACAGATGTCTAAATATGTGGAACCAATGGCTATTAATTAATTCATTTAGTTTATTTGATTGTTCATGTTGGTTCTAGTGGTTTTTAAATGTGATGGAGCATTGGGTAATATATATATTTTGTAAGATTTGTCTGTTGTCACATGTGTTTCACAATGGATACTGTCTTAACCAAATCTACCTACCTACAAATAAATAACCTGAACCTGAAATATCTTTATTTTTAATATTAATTTTATGGGACCAGATGTTCTCGGAATCTCCAAAAGGTGATTACGTTGAAATTGAGAATATTTGGTCACAAACTTGTATCACTGTCCATTCAGACCTTTTCCCATCCTCCTACTCCCTGCTTTCTTTCTTTCTTACTTAAGAGAGGAAGGAAAGAGAAAAAGGAAGTAAAGACATGTTTCTCTCAATAATAATACTCCCCCTCCTCACCCAATTCTCCTCCCCCCTCTGTCTGTGTTGTGTCTTCCTGGTTCGTCCTTTCATCCGTCAGAGGACGTGGACCAAGGAGCGTTTGAAGTTGGCGTCCATCCCAAAATCAGTGGGCACACCTGGAGGCCAAATTGGTGGTGTTGTCTTCCAATGGCACCGATACACACTCTAATATGCACACACACACACACACACACACACACACACACACACACACACACACACACACCACACCACACACACACACACACACACACACACACACACACACACACACACACACACACACACACACACACACACACACACACACACACACACACACACACACACACACACACACACACACACACACACACACACTGAAAGTCCCCTTCTCATTTTCTCACACACACACACACACTTCCATCCTCACATCAAAGCGGTGTGACTACAGGGCTCGGAAAGACTAAATACCGTTTACCTTCAACTCTACTGACTGATCGGCTTCCTCTACACACACACACACACACACACACACACACACACACACACACACACACACACACACACACACACACACACACACCACACACACAAACACACACACACACACACACACACACCACACACACCACACACACACACCACACACTGCTCAATAAAAGCAATAAAATATGCAGATATTAAATGTGTCATACACTTTTACTGCTTTTGTTCTCTTAATGACATTTTTCAGATCCTTATATCGCACGTACACACACACCGACACACACAGTCAGCATGCGAATATGCAAATACAAATTGGTGACAAAATGTGTATCAACATTTATATTTTGTGTGTGGGTGTGTGTTGGTGTCTTAACTTATTGACAGCGAGGTGTCCAGTTCCTCTGGTCGGGATTAGAAGTCAGTGTGTGTGTGCGTGTGTGTGTGCGTGCGTGCGTGCGTGCGTGCGTGCGTGTGTGTGTGTGTGTGTGTTTCTGCTATACCATGACTGCCTGAATGCTTACCTGTGTTAACGTGTGTTTTATGTGTTGACTCATATCCACTTCTTATTCTCATGTATCTATACAAAGCTTAATTATGCAGTTGTTCTAAGCACTTACTTTATCTGTAACACAATGATTATGTGTGAGTTAATCTAAGTTACGGTTATTATTGTAGCTTCTGCTCCACAGGAACCATTATACATATGTTGATATTCACTGTTTGTTTGTATGCTTGCTGTCAGAGTGTATTCTCTGGATCAGATCCCATTACATGCTGCATCTACTGTGTCTGGTCTCTTTTGTTTAACTGTCACCAAACATGTTGGCACATGTCATGAGTCATTTTCTGATTTATCTTTAAAAAGAAATGTGTGGTGGGAAAGACGGCAGTGAAAAGAAGTCACATAACTGATAATGAGGAAATAAGACACAGTTACACAACCATGAGCAGTCACCAGTGTTTCTCAGAGGGTTTCACCACAACATCACAAGGTGAACTCACAGCCTCACGTGTCACCTTCTGCTTCCCATCAGCCCTCATGTTCCTCCACCATGGAGACACGTCGCTGAAAACCACAGCGTCCGCAGCATCACTGTGTCCATAATCAGGATAAGAAACATTTCACTTTGAACTTTATGTAGCACGATTCAGAAACAACAGTATTGTTATTTACAGAATCTTTTTCTCAGACAAAAAGGATGGTGGTTTCTAAACTTGATGCAACGAAAACAAGTGAATTCTCATTATTAAAGAAGTCTTTTGAATCCATATGTTGGTGGCAACCTCTCTACCTGTCCTGGAGCAAAAATACAAGCAGCTCCTTCACCAAAGGACGTTGTATTTGTTCAGTTGTCAATTAAGATGTGTACAGTAAATACATTTTAATTGTAAAACTCGTAAAAATTGATTAACTCTTTTCATGCACCCCATGACAACTGACAACTGTCCGGCAGTGTCTCAGTCAGTAGGGGCTTGGACTGTGAGCTGTAGGGTCGCCGGTTCAAGTCCCCGACCAGACCTAAAATATGGAGTGTGGACTGCTACCTGGAGAGGTCCCAGTTCACCTCCTGCCCTGCCGTGGTGCCCTTGAGCAAGGCACCGGACACCCCCCTTCCCCCCTCAATCCCATTGCTCCCCGGGCGCTGTACAATAGCTGCCCACTGCTCCTGGTACTAGACTCCTGGTACTAGGATGGGTTAAAAGCAGAGAACACATGTCACTGTGTGTGCTGTGTGCACTGTATGTGTGACCATTAAAAGAGGGTTTCATCCCTCCCAATTCTAATTCTATTCTAAATGTACCCTTTGAGTTGCACACATCCCTTGTTTCGGACGAAAGATTTTTCCTATCTTGTAGTTGATAATGGTTGCGTTTAAACACAATCTGTGTATTATTCCACAGCTGACAATAGATACAAAAAAATGAACTACGTCAGTTTGAAATGTGCTTAAAAACTGCAGTGCCCAGGTGTTTTAGTGAACAACGGAGCCTTAATTATGATTTGATCTTTTTATAAAACAGTATGCATTTGTATCCTGCATTGACATTTTGTGTTCTGGATATTCAGAATGAGTTGGGTATGGGAAAGGAAGTTGGAGAGTCCACACAAATCAATGCTGACTGATGAAATGCTCCGTTCTCGTCAGAGCAGACGGATAAAGACTTCCAACATGGCTGCCAGACGGGATGTTACATCACATGAAAGGAAATAAGGAAAGCAGTCCGGCCTTCTTTAGATTTTCTCTGAGTCATATGTGGTGGTTTTGGGTCAAATGCCAGGGTGTGAATTCCCAACAGTGTCATGGGACCAATCGGCCCGACCTTACACGGGATGTTTGTGTCTGGTTGGTGTTTACACACACACACACACGCACACACACACACACACACTCACACTCAAAGCAGACAGTGCTGTAGGATATGTTTAGTTCGCTGCCTGACTTTCATTTGAAAACATGTTGACATTCCACCGGCCAATCAGAGTGCAGGTTTTTCGGACACAGAGGCAGAGGCAAGCTGTGTTGCATGCTATGGTCACACACATGCACACACACGCACACACACACGCACACACACACACACACACACACACACACACACACACACACACACACACACACACACACACACACACACACACACACACACACACACACACACACACACACACACACACACACACACACACACAGAAAGGCATACCGTTTTCACACATGTTGAAGACTGTAACAAATCTCTTGTGCAATACCACTGCTTTATTTACAATTAATGTACAATGAGTTAATGCTACCAGGTCCTTCAATATGTTCACATACTTGTTTTAATACTGGTAATTATTATTTACCATGGTGTACACACACACATACACACACACTTAAATGGTTAGCCAGCACTTGTTCCCAGAAGCAAACCCAATCACAAAGAGATGACAGGCGAGGCCTCGGGACACACAACACACACCTTCTATAACTACACAACACACACCTCCTATAACTACACACACACACCTCCTATAACTACACAACACACACCTCCTATCACTACACAACACACCCTCCTATAACTACACGACACACAACTCCTATAACTACACAACCAGACCTCCTATAACTACACAACACACACCTCATATAACTACACAACAGACACACTAATGGTGTCAGTGGTACAGTCTCATTCATCTCAAAACATCTGCAACGCACGCTGTCCTCACACGACTTTCTCAAGGTGCTAATTATCAACCTTAATCACTCTGTTTTCCCTTTTCTTCCATTAACAGCACTGTGATGTTCATTCAGTGCAGACAGAGAAGAGGGGAAGCATCTGAATTAATTACCAATAACATATATGATTATGTTATCAGCGCCGGAGATTTATTCATCTCTTGAAAAAGACCAAAACACAGACGTGAGCATCAAACACAACACACCTTTTCTGTGTAAACCCACACACTGTTGGTGACACATGGACGTTGACCGCACCTCAGCCCGATAACACCTACTTTCCAGAAGATCCTGATATGCAGCTAATTTTAGAAGTGAACTGATCGTTTGACCTGAAGGCAAGGCAAGGCAAGGCAAGTTTATTTATATAGCACCTTTCAACACAAGGTAATTCAAAGTGCTTTACAAAAATGGAAGACATTTTAAAAATGGCATTTAAAATCAGTCATTAAAAAGAAAAGATAATAAAATAAACATTAAAAGAAAAAATACATGGATAAAAGTTACAGTGCAGTTTAAGATGTGAATAGTTCAATTAAAAGCAGCGGCAAAAAGAAAAGTCTTCAGCCTGGATTTAAAAGTAGTAAGAGTTGCAGCGGACCTGCAGGTTTCTGGGAGTTTGTTCCAGATATTTGGAGCATAATAACTGAACTGCTTCTCCATGTTTAGTTCTGACTCTGGGGACAGAAAGCTGACCAGTCCCTGAAGACCTGAGAGTTCTGGATGGTTCATAATTTAGCAGTAGGTCAGACATGTATTTTGGGCCTAAACCATTCAAAGCTTTATAAACCAGCAACAATATTTGAAATCTATTCTTTGACACACAGGAAGCCAGTGTAAGGACTTCAGAACAGGAGTGATGTGATCCACTTTCTTAGTGTTAGTGAGGACTCGAGCAGCAGCGTTCTGAATCAGCTGAAGCTTTCTAATAGATTTTTAGTGAGACCTGTAAAGACACCATTACAGTAGTCCAGTCTACTGAAGATAAAAGCATGGACAAGTTTTTCCAAATCCTGCTGTGACATTAGTCTTTTAATCCTAGATATGTTCTTTAGGTGATAGTAGGCTGATTTAGTAACTGTTTTAATGTGACTGTTGAAAGTCAGGTCAGAGTCCATGACTACACCTAGATTTCTGGCTTTATCTGTTGTTTTGAACATTGCAGACTGAAGCTCAGCGCTAACTTTTATACGTTCTGCCTTGGCTCCAAAAACCATTACCTCAGTTTTATTTTTGTTTAATTGGAGAAAGTTCTGACACATCCAGTCATTGATTTGTTCAATGCACTTACTCAGTGTTTGAATTGGAGCATAGTCTCCTGGTGAAATTGTTACGTAAATTTGTTGTCATCCGCGTAGCTATGGTAACTTATTTTGTTGTTTTTCATTATCTGAGCCAGTGGTAGCATGTAGATGTTAAAGAGAAGAGGCCCCAAGATGGAGCCTTGAGGTACCCCACATGTCATATTTGTCAACTCAGATGTGTATTTACCTATAGAAACAAAGTTTTTTCTGTCCTTTAAGTAGACTCAAACCAATTTAGAACTGTTGCCGAAAGTCCCACCCAGTTTTCTAGTCGGTCTAGTAATATGTTGTGGTCAACAGTATCAAACGCAGCACTGAGATCTAATAATACTAACACTGAAGTTCTGCCACTGTCTGTGTTTAAGTGGATGTCATTGAAGACCTTTTCAGGGCCTCTGGAAAAATACCTGAGTGAAGAGATGTGTTTACTATATGAAGTAGATCTGAGGCCATGCAATGAAAAACATCTTTGAAAAATCCTGTTGGAATAATATCAAGGCAGCAGGAGGAGGATTTCAGAAGTTGAATAATGTCCTCTAAGTTTTTACCATTAATCTGATGGAATTGTGTCATGGTGTTTGAATTGATATTAGGTGGACACAGGGACAACACATTTGCTACCTGATGCAAAGGCACTGACTGCTTGTCTAATTTTCTGAATTTTGTCAGTGAAGAAGGAGGCAAAATCATTGCATGCCCTGGTGGATAGAAATTCAGATGCTACTGACACTGGGGGGTTAGTTAGTCTGTCGACGGTAGCAAACAAGGCACGTGCGTTGTTTTTTGTTTTTGGTAATGATGTCAGAGAAGAAAGACTGTCGTGCGTTTTTCAATTCCAAATTACAAAAGTTACGAAATGTTTACCTTGTGAACATGTTGAGATCAAAAATGAAAAGTACCTGTTCTCTGTTTGTCACAACACTTTTTTTATTGATTAGGAGAAACTGTATGCTGAAGGGCCCTTTTTCCCTCTCCTGTATGTGTTCTGTGGGTTTGAGTGCATGTAAAGGGTCTGCAAAGGCTGAAATCACAGGGAGTTTTTTTCCACACACTTAAAGAGAAATGTGGTGGCTATAAAGAGAGAATAAATTACCGCCCCAGTTCCCTCGTTGTGTTATAAGTACCTCATCCAACCCCACTTCAAAAATCCAAACTAACCCTTTGAGTATTTCCAAACTTTGCTAACATTGACTCAGCTAACATTCACATTTTTCATTGCTTAATTTGGTTACCTATGTCACTGGTTTTTGCTTAAGGCTGAGTGGGTACTTCCATTTCGAAAAACCATACCAAGTACCCAGATTAAATCAACCTTTAAGTGTACGGAAATCAATTTCTTCTAAACCTTACGGCTTAAACATTCACTAACAGGTTGTAACAGAAACGGAGGACTTTGGTTGCCAACAATCAAGAAAGGAACCCCATGACATTTATTTCCTCCATTGTTTTAGTACCAACATCCAAATTGACAATAATCTGAATTTGTATTAAGTTAAATCTCAAGCAACATTTTCTGTATTTTGTGTGAATGATTTGTTTCCATCACCATGTGGGATTGTCAAATCAGAGATCCTTTATTCCTTTCAGAGGGGAAATGTACAGTGTTACAACAGCAAAGATACAGAGCAATAAAAGGTAGACCAAATAAGTACACCGTGGTAAGTACCAGTATTTAAAAAAAGTAAGTGAACATATTGAAGGAGCTTGTGACTTTAATGTACATTAATTGTTAAAAAAGCAGAGTGTGTATTGCACAAGAGATTTGTTACAGTCTGCATTGCTTATTCCCCTTTAATACTAAAGTCAACATGTGTGAACAGTATGCCTTTCTGTGTGTGTGTGGTGTGTGTGTGTGTGTGTGTGTGTGTGTGTGTGTGTGTGTGTGTGTGTGTGTGTGGTGTGTGTGGGTGTGTGTGTGTGTGTGTGTGTTGTGTGTGTGTGTGTGTGTGTGTGTGTGTGTGTGTGTGTGTGTGTGTGTGTCACGTGTGTGTGAGATTAAACAGTAGTGAGTTATGTCCGTCTCTGCTGTGTTGTGTGTCAGTGTGTGTCCTTGGTGGGAGATGAGTTGTGGGAAAAGGGGGGATTTCGGCCCAATCCTGCTCACGACTGGCAACCCTTAAATCACTCAGCACTTCTAGCCCCCGGGGTCATGGCAAAATCAGGGCTGCCAGATTAGATGAAAACACACTCTCTCTATCCGTCTCTCTTTATCAGTGTGTGATTAGACACCGAGGGGTCACGGGGTGGAACATCTGATGATAGGAAATAAATATAGAGAGGGGGGGGGGTTGAAGAAATTAAGAACAAGTGAAGAGAGAGAGACAGCAGAGATAGATGGGTGAGAGGGGAGAAGTGAACGAAAAGGAAAAGGATGGAGTGACGGAGGAAGAGGAGGTGTGGAGAAATATTGGAAGACTGATTACAGAAAAGAAGGAAGGTCACACATGTACATATGTCTTATTCAATACCCATCATCCCTCTCACCTTTTCCCCCTTTTATTCCAAAGCTTTTACTGACATGAGTTGTTTTCAACAGCTGTATAAGAGAAGAAATTTAAATTCAAAACTAGACATGCTATTGGTTCTGTGATGCTATCAAATGCTAGAATGTTAGCATTCTCACAAACAATGCTAACATGCTGGTACAGGTGTAATGTGTATCATGTTCACTGTCTCAGTTGAACGTATTAGCATGCAACACTTGCTTTGAAGAACTGATTTTTTAACGTAACCCTAACCCTAGTTTTGTTGGTCTTTGGTTATACATCTATATCAAAAAACGTTGTCCGCTACCAGCAAATGACATCTCATCAAAACTGCATTTACATTTTGAGGGAACGTTTTTTTTGTCCCAGATAATGTCTGTTTTTTACAAATCATAAATACGTTTCCAAGTCTTTGGATATTCGGCTTGACGATTTTGTCAGAAAAACACAAGACTTTCACCCCGGAGACCCATGTTTGTGTCCCGTGTGAAACTAAAAGACAACACTGAGTTGTTTAAATGTCTGTCTTAATATAAAGAGGATTGTAAAAGGAGTATTTAAGTCACACAAATAGTGGGGATATGTAGCTCAAGAGGGAGATGCCCAGCCTCTGCAGTGAACATGGAGAAGTGTCCTTGGGAAGGAAACTTAACGTTGTGGAAATGAGTGAATAGGCAGGCTTCATTCCAGAGGCTGAGAGCCATAAGAAAATAAATATTTACTTTCTATTTCACCTAATCAACAATGTGTTTTCTTGGCTTCCAGTCCTCCTGCTGGTGAACCCTTACTTTTCCTCTCTGAGTATCCAGGTGTGGCGCTCAGGGAAAGCCCTGTTGATGCACATCAGCTGTCAGACTGACTGACTCACCCAATGCATGTCTGGCTATTAATGACTCACTCCAACACACACACACTACACACACACACACACACACACACACACACACACACACACACACACACACACACACACACACACACACACACACACACCACACACACACACACACACACACACACACACGACGATAACGTAACAATGTACAGTACACACATAGCTGCACCCACACATGAAGAAATGATTTGCTAATTGTTGCATGCTGAGGGACACAACACACACATAACACACACAGATTTAGGGCATTCCCATGTGTGTGTGACTCAGCGTCTGTGAGCGACAAACACAGACTGAGGAATGTAAACAGAAGAGGTTGCTGGTTGAAATACCTGCAGAGTGTGTGGCGTGGCTTTGTGGCTTCACGACTGATACCAGCTGCTGTTTACTGTTTACACTTTATTTACCAGTTTATGCACACTTCGACATCACCCTGTTTGCACATTCGGAGCGTTAGCTACCTGGAAACAGCTGAGGGATGAAACCTGGCTGATAAACAACATGCAGACCATCGTGTTGTGAAAGATGAAACTTTATGACCTCTGCAATTTCCTCCAGTTTCCATGACGTTTCTCAGAAAGAGTCACAGTGGGGAATGTGGCTACAGACTTTTACCTGTTTTACTTTAAAGGTCCCATGTCATGCTTCTCCTTTTATGACCCGTCCCCTTGTGTGTTATGAAGGTTTTTCTGCATGTAAACGGTCTGCAGAGTCACAAACCCTCAAAGTACACCCTGTAGCGAGTAAAACTCTAACACAGAAAAGACCTGTTTATGCTGCCCCAGAAAGCCTCGTTGGAGATTTCTCATTTTCTTCCTGGGTACAGTGACGTGACTATACCCAAATGGACCCAAATGGACCAATCCGTGGAGCTCCTCACACACACACACTCTCTCAGCGGCAAAACTGTGACGCGCTGGGGGAGGGGCAGCTAGTGGAGCCTCGCAGCGGCGAAACTGTGGCGCGCTTACACTGTAGGTGCGCCGCGTTTGGGGGTGCGGGGGGAATGGACGCGGGACCCCCCCCTTCCCGCGTCCATTCGCAATGTCTCGCTGTCTCGCAGACACGACGCAGCACGCACGAAATGAACCCAGCTCACACTGTCCGCTCCAACACAACGCAACGTCCCGCCAACACGGCACCCAGACCCCACGCAGCATTCTCATCTGTTTGTCATTACTGGTGTCATTTTCTGGTTGCTAACGCCGTTGTAACACATAATCACTGATGTTCCGCTGTAATGGTGGTGGACTCATCAGAACAGAGTGGGCGAGCTGACCAATCAGAGCACAGTGGGCTCACAGGGAGAGGGGGGGGGGGGGCAGGAGCTCCAACATGCCGTTTAGGACAGAGTGAATACACATACTATACACAGATGCTGTATGAGAAACCAATGTGAGTTTGGAAAATTGCACAATATAAATCTTTTCTAGTAGACCTCAACAATGGAATTATGATCAGTAGAAATGGCCATGACATGGGACCTTTAAGTATTTCCATCTTATGACACTTTGTACTTACAAATCACTTAATTTAAGAGGGAAATATTGTACTTTTTACATCTGTTTATTATACGGCTTAGTTGAATTCTTGATTTTGATGCTAAGGAGAGCACACTGTTGCTGAGGAGGATCAAGGGACTATGTGCAGTCAAATCAAAGAAAAAAAAAAACAGCGCAAGAGAAGGGAAGAGGTTAAAAGACAGAGCGCTGGACGTCGGAGAAATCAACAGAAGAAGACAGACAGGAAGTAAACACTAACAGGAACACAGTATGGGCTCTGGCTGTGTTTAAAGGCTGGTTAATGGAAATGAAAATGCTGAGAGGCATGGACAGTTACAGCAAATAGGGGGCTTGATCTTGACACCAAAAAAGACATTCAAATAAATATCTCTCTTTTGATATCATTTACTGTGATTTTTAAAGCAGATGTGTGTGCTGAATGGACAAAAACGTATGTTAAATTATTTAAATACAGATCAGGATCCATTTGAATTCATAAGGATGTTAAGATTTGCCACTAAAAAGTAACATCTCATGACTCAGAAGAGTACTGAGAGTTACTGAACTCTCAGAAACTGTCTACACAAACACAGTACATTTTCTTTTAATCATATGGTTACAAAAAAAGGTCCCGATATTTACTGTCAAATAATTGGTTTCTCCAGTTCCCCAGTAATAAACCACTTGAATTATACTTTGCAGGAACATGTAAACATCATATGACGGACATTATGTGCCTCTACTAATAAAGAAACTAAAACATTTCCTATATTACCTGCTGACTGTGCCAGTAACTTTCAATAACAATACAAAGTAAAGTGCTTTGACATTTAAGAGGCTTGAGGTCAGGCTGCGTGGTCATTTCTGGTAAGTGCTACAGGAAGTTGGTTAGTCTTTGTTTTTCAGGTGGTTTTTAACATAAGGCATGCTGGTACCAGGAGGCTCAATGTGATTAATAAGAAAAAGAGAACAAGAAAGCCAACATGTTCTTTTTTATTCTACAAAAACACAGCACTTCTCACTTAATGTGGGAAACTGTATAGTGATATTAATATAATATAGAATATAGTGTTGGTGAAAACCACCTAAATGTTGAACCGACCCTATGTAGGTTGGAAAAAAATAAATAATAACTTTGTTGAAAAGTGCTTTGCAAAAGGAAGTTAAAAGAAAAGACAATTAATGGAAATAGAAAGCTCCAACTAAATAATGTTAAACTGAGCATATGTATCTGCTTCATTTCAATATCTTAGCAAAAGGCAGTTAACATAATGATAACAAATGATATTTTAAGTGAAAAACCTTTACTGGAAAACAATGAAATAGGTAAAAAATAGTTTTTATGACAGGATTACCACATTTTCAATACACTTAGTGAAAGTTTGAACTGAATACATGATCATCTAAAATAAATAAAAGTACAGTAGAGTAACATAATTGAAAACAACTACATTATAAACAAAGGGAAAATCCTGGTCTAAAACACTTCTCTCAGCAGAAGAAGTGGTAAAAGCTACATGAACTTATAATATAAGGCGCGTTCACACCGGAGTACTTTTACCCGTATTTTCCCGTTTAGTTGCGATAGTGCCTGGAATTTTGCGTTCACACCAAAAAGAGAACTTAGTTCCGAGAACTTTTACCCCCATTTTTAGTGCCTGCTGGAGAGTGGGACTAGCCTGGGAGAAAAAAGTACCAATTTCGATTGGCTGGGCGAATTGCAAACCACGCCCTGTAAAACTCTAAAAGTTTTGTGAAGCCGCCATTGTATTTGCTGGCATTAGCATTATTAGCATTAGCATTAGCCCTGTGCACCAACGGAGAGAGAATAACTTATGGCAACACAAAAAAAAACATGGGAGCAGTGGAGATGAGGAGGAGGTGTCGGTGTTCTGGCGATTTACTCGAGTCCCAGCAGCTTCTACTGAAGCCAGCCCCCAACTACGGGGACTTCCGGCCAGGGACTTCGGGTGGCAGTATACGCCGTGAAGTGTTTGCGGCCTGCCAGTAAACCCAAAGCAGAAGAAGAATAAGTGACGTCAGCGGCTTCATTTGCCTAATCTTCCCTCAGGGAACTCATTCCGGTGTGAACGCGATCTGCTCTTAGTTCCATGGGGGAACTAAGTGCTGGAACTAAGTACTTGGTGTGAAAGTGGCTTATGTGTAACAGTCAGGTTGAGTTTTGTGTCCAAGTTCCTGTGTGTGTTCCTACAGTATGCCTAAACACCTGTGTGTGTGTGTGTGTGTGTGTGTGGTGTGTGTGTGTGTGTGTGTGTGTGTGTGTGTGTGTGTGTGTGTGTGTGTGTGTGTGTGGTGGTGTGTGTGTGTGGTGTGTGTGTGTGTGTGTGTGTGTGTGTGTGTGTGTGTGTGTGTGTGTGTGTGTGTGTGTGTGTTGGTGTGTGTGTGTGTTTCCACCACTCATTCATTCATGCATCCATCCCCCCCTGCTGCAGGTGCTTCATTCAGCTCAGTGCTTCATTCATAAAAACAGCCGTGGTGTAAAAACAAGAGGAAGGATGTTGCACTTCAGCGGGGCAAAGAATGGATCATTGTGTCCCACAACGCCACATCCACTGCACATTTCTCACACTTTTCATTTTAAAGTTGACTAGGGGCTCAAGTTCACAATGTTGGGAAACGATTGCTGCGTTTATTTCCACTGTTTCTGTTTCGGAAAATACATTTTCTCATCCGTCAGCAGCTGGAAACATGTGGCACAGAGAGAGTTTCTGCAGGTTTCACTCCCATTCAATGACCTGCCATTGTTGTTGTTGTTGTTGCTGCTGCAATGACTTTCAACCAGGGTTCAAATGGTAAGTTTGAGGCATACAGTGTCACTACTGTTAACTAGGTGAGTAATGATTTATGGAATTACATTTGTGGTCGTTAAGTCAGTGAAAGTTTAAAGTGATTCTCAAACTTTTTCATGTCAAGGAATGACAACAAATACCATAGACGGACATTGCTAGGTGTTTTACAGCCATGACATAGCCATGCAACAAGATCCCCAATCTTAAATATGTTTTCGTTTTTAATATTTTATTCAATACAGTGTTAGAAACCAGTCATCAAAATGGATTCTGGCTTGTGTTAATTATGGATGTATTATTAGTAATAATCTTCGTTTTTTCCATTCATTTATTCATAACAAGACAACACAATAATCAACATTCATCTAAATGCAATGGTGTTAGCCAGCTAGGTCATTTTTAACTGCAGTCTGTTGGCTAGATGTTGTTAAACTGTTCTTTTGAAACAAATGAGATGTTAAAACCTCCAGACAAGGAGACAACTAAATAAACCTTGACGAGCCATGAACGGCATCAAAACATACAGTAATTCACAATATTCAGGTTCAGTTTTCATTTGTATTTGTACTCGTAGGTACATTTAATTTGGCAGTTAAAAGACAAGGTATCCATTGTGACACTTTAAAAACACACAGACAACAGACAAATCGTTAAAAGTACGCGAAACATGAACAATCAAATACATGAAGAAAAATGTCCACTATTCCAGTTAATGTAGCCATGAAAGCATCAACATAAGCAACATAACTCTTCCAATAAATACTACTAAATACTTTTTTTTTTACATGTCAGTCAAATACAGCTCTTAGAAAAAACAATAAAATACAAGACTTTGATCCTTGGTTGCTAAACTCATAGCGTCCTCCTGGAGACTGTTATATAACCAGTAAGTCCCAGCATCCACTCATGTGTTTCCCCACACCCCAGTATGCTTGAGACTCTTGCTAATGCATGATGGGTAAACACTTCCATGGATTTAAGTACCATAATAAGTCAATAATGACTCCACGTTGAGCCATACTGACTCACAGACAACAGGCAGTAGATGTTGCCTAACATTACATGGAAGTATATTTATTTTTGCCCCTCCATTGCTCAGAAATGACTCAGTGATGTCCCAATCAGAGGCCAGGTGAGTTTGGCTAATCCCCCCCCCCCCAATCTCCCTTTCTCCACACCCAGGTGAAACACTCCTGTAACCCCAGCCTGAGTCACCTCGCCCTGCTCTGGCCACAAAACTGGCCCCAGATCAGCGTCTTCGGACCGCAAGACAGCCAATCCTCCAGCCACAGGCGCTCTAGCTTAAGCTAAGCTAAGCTAACAACAGCCCTGAGGATTACCCTGTGATGAAACTGTGGTTTGGAGGGGTATGAGGGGATTTCAAGTGTATTTACCCCCCCTTTCTTTTTCATCCTCAAGGATTGTTTTTGAATGGTTTCATCTTGCTGACTCGTGTGTGGTTAGAGTCTACGGATAGCAACGGGAGGACTTAGCTAACTGGGTTTTGTTGTCCCTCGATTGTTAGCGGTGGTGAGATTTCTAATGATTTTAGATGACTGGAGAGCTACAAAAATAGACTCACTGACAACACAAACACACAAATAGAAAAACTGAATCATACAGTGAAGCAGCAATTCCATGGATTGGAATGACGTAAAAAAATACATAAAATTATGATGAGCGACATTAGATCAATTCTCTACTGCACACACACGGACCCAAATACAAGGAAACACACGCAGATGTTGTGAACTAATGATTCTCAGGTGATCAAATAGATTTGCACACATGCTCCACGTGTACACGCAAAAATGCACAACATACAACAATTAGAAACTGAATCATACAGTGAAGCAGCATTCTATGGAATGACAATAAAATAAGTCAAATTAGATCAAGCATGGTATGGTATATTACTATATACTTAAAAGCTAAAACGATTAGTTTGAATATGAATGTAGTAATACAGCTCATAAATATTTTCTGTCATCTCTTTTTCTCATTTGCTTCTGGGGTTTTCCATACAACAAACAAATAACTATTCTATCAACTACTACAGCTCCAACAAGGCTTTGAAAGCACGTCTTGTGGCTAGGACTCTTGGAAAAGTTAATGAAAAGATCCCACAGAAAGTCTATTTCAGTACAGAAAATACTTACTCACTGTTTACTCAAAATGTAGCAGTTTTAATCAAAATCTGCCGTTTGTACACCAGTGGATGCTTAGAATGATTTTGGTCAGTCAATGACATTAGAGTAAGCGTATCTTGAATGAAAGTGATCACTCTGTTTTTGTTTTCTATCAAATATTATGTCCCTTTTTTACTGGAGGACTTGTGTGTAATATTTCAGTTTCAGTACAAAAAAAAATC
>JAAOOA010000458.1:0-90000 GCA_012861695.1 Trematomus loennbergii
ACTTTCTTCTCATTCACACACACTTTGTCTTTCATGTTTCTGCACATGGGGGCGGGGCTTTATTATGACGTGGTAAACAGACAACACACACACACCACACACACACAACACACACACACACACCACACACACACAAACATACACACACCACACCACACACCACACACACACACACACACACACACACACACACACACACACACACACACACACACACACACACACACACACACACACACTGATCCTCTCAGATATCAGTAATCAATCAATCAATCACTCAATCAATCAATCATGTTTATTTATATAGCCAATATCCAAATGTTACATTAGTCTCAGTGGACTTCACAGTTTGTACAGATATCAGTATGACAATACGACACCCTCTGTCCTTAGACCCTCTGTCCTTAGAACCCTCTGTCCTTAGACCCTCTGTCCTTAGTCCCTCTGTCCTTAGACCCTCTGTCCTTAGACCCTCTGTCCTTAGACCCTCTGTCCTTAGACCTCTGTCCTTAGTCCCTCTGTCCTTAGACCCTCTGTCCTTAGACCCTCTGTCCTTAGACCCTCACATCGTACAAGGAAACACTTCCAGAGAAACCCACAGTTTAAAGGACATGGGAGAAACCTCAGGGAGAGCAACAGAGAGGGATCCCTCTCCCAGGACGGACAGACGTGCAATAGATGCCGTGTGTAAATCGAAGAGATAATACATTTGCAACATAGGTAGACCAAATGTTTGGAAATGCATGAGTCTATAATAAGAAGATGAATCCACGAGGATATCCATCAGGACTTATGATCCAGGACCACAGCAGCAGCACAGCCACGACTCAAGATCCAGGGCTCGCGATCCAGGACTCAGGACCACAGCAACACGATCAGCCACGACTCAGGATCCCGGCGTAGATAGACACCACTATTGGAAACATGAGAGTACACAGGTACAGACAGAGAAGAAGAAGTAAGGTGTCCCCCGACAGTCTAAGCCTATAGCAGCTAAACTAGGGGCTGAATCTAATCAGCCCTAACTATAAGCTTTCTCAAAAGGAAGGTCTTAAGCGCACTCTTAAAAACGGATAGGGTGTCTGCCCCCGAACACAAACTCTTTAAGTGAATCTTGAAAGAGCTTTAAAGAGCTTTCTGCTGACTGTGCATATGACAAACTATACTAAAACACCTGAGGCTGTAATTGCAAAATCAACAGAGACATTTTGTAACATACCAACCGCTGTGTATCACTCCTGTTGTAGATGATAGATCCACTTCAGCCCTGATACACATTGAGTCCTGGATGTTTGCTGAAGAACATGATTGAGAGTGAATAATTGGTTTTAAAGCGTGTTTTGGGCTCCTTAATCAGACAGAATCTTGTTTTGATGATGATATTAATGGGTTTTTTCCTTGACATTTTAACTGTTCTTAATCTCGATTAGCAGTATAATTGTGCTTATGCATGTATATATCATTTGGGAGCTTTAGGGATCTAATCTGGAAGTATGACTTGCTTCGGACCCGTCTACAACAACTTGAGTGTTTTTATTCTGATTTTCACAGTTGCCGAATCATCCAGGAAACGTAAAAGCTGGAGGAAGCTCCGGAAAGTTCTGCAAATGTAATAAGTATTTGAATTTTGTATTTTCAATGGTTGTTTAGGCTAGATGTATGGCATGTATTCAACATACAGTGGAGGAATAAGTATTTGATCCCTTGCAGATTGTAGTTAGTTAGTTTGCCCTCAATGAACAGTCTATAATTGTAATGGTAGGTTTATTTGACTAATGAGAAAGAGAATATCAAAAGAAATTGAAATTATATCAAAGATAAAAATTGATTTGCATTTAATTATGTGAAATAAGTATTTGATCCCCTTGCAACCAACGATAACTCTGGCTCCCACAGACGTTACATAAGTCCTCTTCCTTTAAATAAGTACTCCTAATACCAACTTGTTACCCGTATAAAGACACTTTGTTTTGTTTTCTTTGTTCATTTCTTTGTAAGTGGCCAAACTTACAAAATCGGCACGGGATCAAATACTTATTTCCTCCACTGTACTGTATCAGACATCAAGTGCCTATTAGACCATTCTGCTCCTTTTATTTTACCAACTGCAATCAAATGCACCATGATGGCAGCAGTGGTTCTCAGTGCATTTCTTGAGCATGTTGAGCTTTTTCCAGCCCCTCACCCTCCGACATGCTCACCAAAACATTTCAGTCCCATGCAGACACTCCTGGAATTACAGCTGCAGGCGCCAAATAAACCTCATCATCATGAACGCTTACAGTTCCCTTCATCCGCTGAGTAATCACTGTGTGTGTGTGTGGTGTGTGTGTGTGGTGTGTGTGTGTGTGGTGTGTGTGTGTGTGTGTCTTTATTTAGCCCCTGGGAGATTGCTCTATTATTTAGAGACCCTCACTCTGCTTGTTTGGGGTATAGCTGAATTACAGGCTAAAAACAGTGCATCTCTTGTCATTATGTTTGTGCTGTTCCATTTAAAGTTGGATTGACTGAAGTCAGGAAGAGTTTGGAGTTTTTAAATGTAGCAGCCTGCAGCTCAGCGTCCCCGTGCAGCCTGCAGAGTGGAAAGAGAAACCCAGAAGCAGCAGCAGGAACACTGTCGGCTCTATCTGAGGGAAGGTTTGCTGCTCAACAACTTCACCACTTCCTGTGACGCTCAAAGAGGCTTTAGTTCACCTGAAAGTCTTTATTTAAAATACAAATGAAGTATGTTACTCGCAGCCATGATCTCTAAATGCTACAGAAAGAAGCTCCAAGGCTTTCTTATCTCCTTCATAAGGAGGCCAACACGTTTCAAACTCTTCCATCAGTAGAAACTCACTGCAGTTTCAGAAAGGATGCAGATATAAAAACCCAAATGTTCCACATGAAGAAACATCTTCAGCAACACATGCAGCATTTAGAGAACATTCAGCAACTTGAGGAGACATGCGCAGCGTTACTAAAAGCTGCAGAAACCAAACGCTGAAGAAGCTCAAACACAACGGAGACCAGGGGACACTAAAGAGTGACGCACACAGCTGGAAGACCAGGGGACACTAAAGAGTGACACACACAGCTGGGAGACCAGGGGACACTAAAGAGTGACGCACACAGCTGGGAGACCAGGGGACACTAAAGAGTGACGCACACAGCTGGGAGACCAGGGACACTAAAGAGTGACGCACACAGCTGGAGACCAGGGGACACTAAAGAGTGACGCACACAGCTGGGAGACCAGGGGACACTAAAGAGTGACGCACACAGCTGGGAGACCAGGGACACTAAAGAGTGACCCACACAGCTGGGAGACCAGGGGACACTAAAGAGTGATGCACACAGCTGGGAGACCAGGGGACACTAAAGAGTGACGCACACATCTGGGAGACCAGGGGACAATAAAGAGTGACGCACACAGCTGGGAGACCAGGGGACATTAAAGAGTGACGCACACAGCTGGAGACCAGGGGACACTAAAGAGTGACGCACACAGCTGGAGACCAGGGGACACTAAAGAGTGACGCACACAGCTGGAGACCAGGGGACACTAAAGAGTGACTCACACAGCTGGGAGAACAGGGGTCTAAAAGTGATGCACACAGCTGGGAGACCAGGGGACACTAAAGAGTGATGCACCAGCTGGAGAGCAGGGGGCACTAAAGAGTGACACACACAGCTGGGAGACAGGGGACACTAAAGAGTGATGCACACAGCTGGGAGACCAGGGGACACTAAAGAGTGATGCACACAGCTGGGAGACCAGGGGACACTAAAGAGTGATGCACACAGCTGGAGACCAGGGACACTAAAGAGTGACACACACAGCTGGAGACCAGGGGACACTAAAGAGTGACGCACACAGCTGGGAGACCAGGGGACACTAAGAGTGACGCACACAGCTGGGACGTTTGGTGACGTTCAGGATTATAAAGCTGAACAACCGTCTCTGTTGTTATTCAACTCCCCTCAGCACTCACTTGTATTAGGATTCCCCTGGTTAAAAAAACACAATCCACACATTGATTGGTGCTCAGGCCAAGTTAAGTGATGGGGAGGGGAATGTGAGCAAAATTGTAGGGTCCCTAACTCTCCTCGCCCTGCTATAACGCAGACCCCGGCGATCAGACTTCACCCAGTCATCATGTCCGGTAAAGACTCAGGGACTAAACCGGCTAATGGTTATGATGATTATCCTGATTTGTCAAAGGCCCTGCATGTTATCACGATCTGAAAGAGGTATTTAACAAAACCAAGGCTCGTCACTACCCCCCATCGCCCTTTTGATTGTGCTATCGATCGGCTACCCGGCGCACCCATTCCTAAGGGACGCCTTTATTCCATCTCCGAATTGGGGTGCTCATAGACGGCCTGCCCTTGGAAAGAAGAAAAAAGTGAAGAAAACGGTTAATTATATCTTAAAATAATCAAAATGAAATTTAAAAAAATTGACGAAAAAATTGTGCCAACAGAGAAGGGGCCCAAAAAAGCTCAACCCTTTGGGGCTTCAGGCCCTTTTTTCCCCTTCTCCCTCTTAGGTGCCTTACAAACAATGGACGTTGGCTCTCGGGAGCGTCGGAGTGGTGCGGTCACCCTAAGTGACAGACCTAAAGTATCCGGGATTCAGGCATCTTCCCTGGCTTGTACATTTTTGGTGATGCGCCCTGGAGATATCAGACTATTTAAACAACTTTTCCCCGCCTTTCAAACACTTATTCCGGGGTTTTAGTCAGTCATTTTGCGCGATATCATTTAACATTGACGGTCTCCTGAAAAAGCACATATTCTGTGCATTTTCAGGAGAGCGTCAATGTTAAATGATTTAGTGCAAAATGACTGGCTAAAACTCTCTTCCAGACATTTAAAATACTTTCCCCGACCATTTAAACATTATTTCTGGCTTGTAAAGTGCAGTTATGCGCCCTGGAGATATTATACTATTTCAAACAACTTTTCCCCGCCTTTCAAACACTTATTCCTGGGTACAAGTGTTATCTTTCCCCCCCTGGGTGTGTGTGAGACAAGTGAACTGAGTCAGCCTGCCAACAAGCAGCAGTGTGCTGTCATTTGAAACATGTACCCCCACTTTTCAACACACTTTTACCCACGTTTTGAGCACTTTCTCCTGGGTCAATGTGTCCTCTTTCCCCCCCTGGGTGTGTGTGAGACAAGTGAACTGAGCCAGCCTGCTAACAACCACCAGTCTGCTGTCATTTGAAACATGTTCCCCGACCTTTAAACACACTTTTTACCCATGTTATGCGTCCTGGAGGTATCAGCCTATTTTAAACAACTTTTCCCCGCCTTTCAAACACTTATTCCGGGGTTTTAGTCAGTCATTTTGCGCGATATCATCTAACATTGACGGTCTCCTGAAAAAGCACATATTCTGTGCATTTTCAGGAGAGCGTCAATGTTAAATGATTTCGTGCAAAATGACTGTCTAAAACTCTCTTCCAGACATTTAAAAATACTTTCCCGACCATTTAAACATTATTTCTGGCTTGTAAAGTGCAGTTATGCGCCCTGGAGATATTATACTATTTCAAACAACTTTTCCCCGCCTTTCAAACACTTATTCCTGGTACAAGTGTTATCTTTCCCCCCTGGGTGTGTGTGAGACAAGTGAACTGAGTCAGCCTGCCAACAAGCAGCACCGTGCTGTCATTTGAAACATGTTACCCCACAGTTTAACACACCTTTACCCACGTTTCAAGCACTTACTGCTGGGTCAATGTGTCCTCTTTCACCTCTCTGGGTGATTTAGTCAGTTTATGGAGCTTAGCCCACAAATCCTGGATGATCCAGGCCGAATTTTGGTGCTCATAGGCGGACATAGAAGCACCATAAAAACCACCCCCCTTGTAGAGTCACCAGGGGCACGAGAATACCCTCCACAGAAGGGGTGGTGGTGCCATGAAGAAGGCCGAATATGGATGCTGATGGGCGGACATAGAAGCACCATAAAAACCACCCCCCTTGTAGAGTCACCAGGGGCACGAGAATACCCTCCACAGAAGGGGTGGTGGTGCCGTCAAGAAGGCAGAATATGGATGCTGATGGGCGGACATAGAAGCACCATAAAAACCACCCCCCTTGTAGAGTCACCAGGGGCACGAGAATACCCTCCACAGAAGGGTGGTGGTGCCGTGAAGAAGGCCGAATTTGGGTGCTCATAGGCGGCCTGCTGCAGAGTCATTTTCAGGCTCCTCTCCACAATTGTCCCCCTAAAATGATTTTAAATCATTATCTTTGCATTTAAATGCATTTATTCTATCATTTATATGGTTCCCCAACACAATGCACATAGTCTGGAGCTCACTGGGGTCCTGCATATAATTTAATCAGGCGTTTTAACACTTTTTCCCATGAAAATGATTTTAATCACTATCATGGGGCTATGAAAATAAAATTCAGGGTAATGCAGAGCACAAGTGCACCTTTTACTATTTAAATGTATTTGTATTATATATATTTGGGCTAGAAAGGTGACCTCTCTGGTGATTTAGTCAGTTTATGGAGCTTAGCCCAAATATCCTGGATGATCCAGGCCGAATTTGGTCCTCATAGCGGCCTGCCAGGCGCCCCCACCCGTGGAAAGCAAAAAAAGTGAAGAAAACGGATCATTATATCTTAAAATAATCAAAATGAAGTTTTGAAAAATTGTCAAAATGACTGAGTGCCAACAGGAGAAGGGGCCAACTGTCTGGCGGTTTTCCCCTTTTCCCTCGTAAGTTGCAACGGAGAAGGGGAAAAGTGTCCGGGGCTTCATTTCCCCTTCTCCGTCAAAAATATTCATCCATACATTTTGGACTACAGTCTGCACGAATTCGGAAACCCGGTTTTTGGGTGCACTCACACAAAAAAACGGCTGTCTGCAAACACGGAGGTGAAGTGTCCGCTCACCATGCACTTTGGGTCGGCCTTATTTTGTGCCTCAAGACCCCCCAGCCTGGTTCTCACAAAAGTTGACTGACAAATGTGCCTCTGGAGGAATGCAAGGGAGTTGACAGGGGACTCTACCCGCGTTATGAGGCACTATTTTCGGATACTTTTTTTTATTTTCACCCCTTTGGCCTGGTTCTCACAAAAGTTGACTGACAAATGTGCCTCTGGAGGAATGCGTGCAGAATACGTCTATAGAAGTCTCAGTAGGTGAATGCTTGCATGATAATGTAGTACCCATAGAGTCCAGTAGAGGGCTCCGCCTGTGCTTATATAACAAGGGTTACCATACATAACCCCTCATTACTCTTAAGTTCTCCTTTTGTTACGCTTGTTTTTTCCTCCTTGTGAGCGCTTTATGTTAAATCCAGTACCTACTCTGTTAAGAGGGATTTTCTGTTTTCTTGGAAATTAAAAAGAAATTTTTCACTACATTCAAGACTGTCTCTGGGTCGTGCATTTGGGTTCTCCAGTTTGTGTTAAGGTCGTGACACGCCCTTAAACAACAAATGAAGAGCAAGAAGAAACACAACAAAACGAACAAAATACAAGAAGAAGAAAAGTTAGTATGGCGAGTTCAGATAACACACAGGAGCTAGAAGACCTGCTTCTTTTAAATCAGCTGTGTGGGAACATTTCGGGTTTTGTAATATTTTCAAGACATTCTTTTTACAGCTTGATGAAACCTTTTGCTTGACATCAGTCATTATAGATAATATGGCCATCTGAGTGTGTGTGGTACTGTTTGTTGTTTGTTTTTAACTATGCAATACAGTTAATTATTCAAAATGTTAGAGTTCCTTATTTGTATTCTGAAACTTGCACTAAATAACAACAAACTGGAATTATACATTTGCTTTTTCTTGTTGTACCGAACCCGTACCGAACTGTGACCCCCAAACCGAGGTACGTACCGAACCGTGAATTCTGTGAACCGTTACTCCACGACCAGGGGACACTAAAGAGTGACGCACACAGCTGGTCTCTCCAACAATGTGATCACATGACTGTAAACCGACCCTCATTAGAAACTGATGACTGGTCAGTTTCTCAGTGTTTCAGGCGACATCTGCTCCGAACAAAGACTCTGAACCACTGAAGCCTCCATGTCTTCAGAGCTCCAGCAGAGCGTCTCACCTGGCAGGTACGTCTTCTCTTTGGGACTATCTGGTGTTTCCATGGCAGTGTCTTCAGAGCAGAGTGTCTCACCTGGCAGGTACGTCTTCTCTTTGGGACTATCTGGTGTTTCCATGGCAGTGTCTTCAGAGCAGAGTGTCTCACCTGGCAGGTACGTCTTCTCTTCGGGACTATCTGGTGTTTCCATGGCAGTGTCTTCAGAGCAGAGCGTCTCACCTGGCAGGTACATCTTCTCTTCGGGACTATTTGGTGTTTCCATGGCAGTGTTTTCCAGCCCCTTGTACCCAGCTGCACGTTTATTAGTTTCATCCTTTTATTAGCGACTTCCTTTAATCCTAATGACGGAGACCCTCACTCATCATGAAGGGTTTCTCCTCCTGATTTTCATTCTCAAAGTTCTCTGGTTTTTATTTTTCATCCAAAGCCTTGTACAAACAGTGCAAACTCAGAACTCCTTTTATTTGAGGGTCTTTGCAGGACTCCACTTGACAATGGTACACAGTTGAGTGTGTGATTAGACGGGAAGCGGTACAGTCTTTTGATTAAATGTCGTGTCGTTTTAATCCGTTTT
Organism: Trematomus loennbergii; assembly: GCA_012861695.1. Taxonomy (NCBI): domain Eukaryota; kingdom Metazoa; phylum Chordata; class Actinopteri; order Perciformes; family Nototheniidae; genus Trematomus; species Trematomus loennbergii. The sequence goes on from JAAOOA010000458.1 coordinate 8,648, forward strand.
TACATTTAATATCCACTTCCATCTATCTGGGTTATGACGCGCTTCTCTTTGCTTCCAAACTAACTTTGCGGAGATCGTTGTATCATTGAATCACAAACACTCACTATTAATCGTTAGCTCAGAGACTGCAGCTGATGAGGAGGAGGAAGAGAGAAGGAGGATGAGGAGAAGGAGGAAGAGGAGGAAGAAGAAAGAGGAGGAAGTACTCAAGTACAAGATCTGAGTACTTCTCCCTCCTCTAATAATTATAATAAAGTTAAGGAGGTTTCTTTTAAAATATTTCACAATCATACAATATACCCTGCATTCCTGTACTTGTTGTAATGTGTACTTGTTGTAATGTGTACTTGTGATACTTCACGTGTAAATGATAATACTTTATCTCTGTCATGCTAACCCTTTCTAACAAACATTGAATCAAGAAGGATTCCCCAGTTCATGTTTCACCAACAGGTTGACTTCATGAGATCATGGACGCTGCTTTTTGTAAATCTTTATTCAACTTAATGACGATCACTACAGTCTTCAGCATCAGCTTTAATACGTTGCTTCAAGAAAACTTTATTACAGACACAATCAGTGAGACACACGGTAACCAATGAGAAGCCTCGATTTAAAACCCCAACATTTAAACCCCAGGACAGGAAGTGGTCTCCTCCTACAGAGGACACAGAGACACTGAGGAACCATGAGGCCAGAGCCTAAACCCAGCGTAGAGAGGTTCAGTGAATGTGGTTCTGAAGGTGTGGAGGTGGGTCAGAGTGTCTCTAGAGGAACTCTGTAGAAGGAGAGAGAGCCAGCAGCATGATCCAGATACACTGCTACTCTACGAGAGGGGGAGGAGGAGGTGTGTGTTCTTCTCTTATTGTGATGGACAGAGTAAGAGTAACCACCATCATGAGAGCAGTCCAGACTCCAGGACTGATCATTCTCTCCAAATTCACAGTCCTCTCTGTTTCCTTTCCTGCTGATTCCTCTGTAAGTCACTGATATATGAACCCTTCCTCTCCACTCGACCTCCCAGTAACAGCGACCAGTCAGAGCTGCTCTACACATCAGCTGAGGCCAGGGGTCAAACCTCTCTGGATGATCAGGATATGGCTGTGGCTCCTCCCACACAGGTGTCACCGTCCTGTTGTTGTCAGAAAGTTTGAGGTATCTGAATACTGTGTTTGAGTCCAGGGTGAGTTCACAGGAATCTGATGAGAGACACAGACAGCAGTTTATCATCAGACTCACCTGAAGGCTTTACTCTCTGTTAGTGATCCTTTCTAAAAAGCTTCAAGATGTCATGTTTTAATGAATAAATACCACCTCCATCATCTTTGTCTTTAGAGAGAAGCTGACTGATCCACACTTACACTTCCTCAGACCTGGTTTTAACCTCTGCTCTCCACCATGGTCCAGCCTGGAGGAAGAAACACAGTCAGGATGATTTTCTATCCAACAGGAGTCCTAGCTGCTGTTCAACCTGAAGCAGAGCTCAGTCTGTCCGTGGGATCACTGTGGATCAACCCTTTGGAATCATAAATGTCAAACAGAATCTCATCTCAACACATTTAGCAGATGGTGAGATATCTCATTCAGAACCAAATTCATAAACTGACCATCATCATCTTCCCTAGAGCCAGGAAACCAGTGGTTCTGATGTTTGGACTGAATGGCTGTTTCCATGTTATAAGACTGAAGGTTAACTCACTGCAATGAACATAATCAAGGGAAATGAGACGTCCTTCATGATGGAAGACCAGAGATGAAAGAGATTACATTAGAAAAATATGAGGAACCTGCAGTCAGTCTGTCCATACCTGAGTGTCTCCAGTCTCCAGAGTGGATCCTCCAGTCCAGCAGAAAGCCGCTTCTCTCCTGAGTCTCCTGGATGATTGTAGCTCAGGTCCAGCTCTCTCAGATAGGAGGAGTTGGAGCTCAGAGCTGAAGCCAGAGAAACACAGCCTTCCTCTGTGACCAGACAGCCTGACAGACTGGAACCAGGGAATACAGTAAACTCAGTGCTGTAAAAAGTCACGTCAGCAGGAAAATCATACAGAGGTGGACCATCTTCATCAACATGAACAAAAAGCTGGATGAAATAATTGAACTGTTTGAAAATAAAAAGCTGAACTCTGACCTGAGAGTCTCCAGTTCACAGTTTGGACTCTCCAGTCCAGCAGACAGCAGCTTCACTCCTGAATCCTTCAGGTCGTTGTCACTCAGGTCCAGCTCTCTCAGACTAGAGGACTGGGAGCTGAGGACTGAGGACAGAGCTTCACAGCTTCTCTCTGACAGGTTGCAGCCAGTTAACCTTGTAAGAAATTAATACATGACAAAATTCCTTTCATATTAAATGTGATTGAGCGCAAGTTTCAACATACAATCTTTTCTAGTTCCTTTGTCAAATGATACCATCTGTTTGTCTGTGCATGTTTGGGTAGGTCAATCAGTCAGATAAATAGAGATGTAGATAAGTGACGCCTTCTGTCTTAAAATATAATCAGATTGTTATCATGGTTTTGTGGTTTATTGTTTTGAAGAAGAAAAATAAACAACAAACCGAAGGAAAATCTAAATGTATTATTATTCTAATTTGATAAAACTGGAAATTAGTCGATAGAAATGGCTGAACAAAACCAATCTGACAGTTAACATATCAGCTGAACTCTGACCTGAGAATCTCCAGAGTACAGTGCGGACTATCCAGTCCAGCTGATACCAGCTTCACTCCTGCGTCTTGCAGGTCGTTCTTACTCAGGTCCAGATCTCTCAGACTAGAGGACTGGGAGCTGAGGACTGAGGACAGAGCTTCACAGCTTCTCTCTGACAGGTTGCAGCCAGTTAACCTTGTAAGAAATTAATACATGACACAATTCCTTTAATATTAAATGTGATTCAGCACAAAGTTTCAACATACAATCTTTTCTAGTTCCTTTGTCAAATGATACCATCTGTTTGTCTGTGCATGTTTGTCAATCAGTCAGATATATTGAGATGTAGATAAGTGACGCCATCTGTCTTAAAATATAATCCGATTTTTATCATGGTTTTGTGCTTTATTGTTTTGATGGAGAAAAAAAAACAACAAGCCAAAGGAACATCGAAATGTATTATTATTCTAATTTGATAAAAAGCTGGAAATTAGTCAATAGAAATGGCTGAACAAAACCACTGACAGTTAACATATCGGCTGAAATCTGACCTGAGAGTCTCCAGAGTACAGTGTGGACTCTCCAGTCCAGCAGACAGCAGCTTCACTCCTGAATCCGGCAGGTCGTTGTTACTCAGGTCCAGATCTCTCAGACTAGAGGACTGGGAGCTGAGGACTGAGGACAGAGCTTCACAGCTTCTTTCTGACAGGTTGCAGCCAGTTAACCTTGAAAGAAATTAATACATGACAACATTCCTTTAAAGGTCCCATGACATGGCCATTTCTACTGATCATAATGCCATTGATGAGGTTTACTAGAATAGATTTACATTGTTCAATGTTCCAAAATCACATTTGTCACAGATGCTGTATGTATTTTCTCATACAGCATCTCTGTATCGTATGTATATTCACTCTCTGTCCTAAACGCCTTGTTGGAGCTCCTGCCCCTCCTCCCTATGAGCCCACTGTGCTCTGATGTGTGTTTATGTGTTACAATGGCGTTTGTTAGCAACCAGAAAATGACACCAGTAATGACAAACAGATGAGAATGCTGGGTGGGGTCTGGGTGCCGTGTTGGCGGGACGTTGCGGGGCTCGCTGCTCCGCCCTTTGAGACTCGAGGAGCTGACAGTGTGAGCTGTATTACTGGTGTCGTTTCCACGGCGAAACTCAGCCTGAACTCAGCCTGAGTACACACACGTGAGTGTATGGCGAACTGTGAGTGGAGATCCACGCAGCTGCGGCTGAGAAAAGCTCTATGCAAGTCAATGGGACTCCCTGATAGTTGAAAATCGACGCTAAAGGTCCCCCCACTGCGTTTGATAGTGATGCCAAGGGATCCTGGTGTGTGAGGAGCTCCACGGATTGGTCCATTTGGGTCGTCGTTACGTCACTTGGTTCCCGGAAGAAAAAAATGGAAAAAGAAAAATCTCCAACGAGGCGTTCTGGGGCAGCATAGACAGGTATTTTCTGTGTTAGAATTGTACTCGCTACAGGGTGTACTTTGAGGGTTTCTGACTTTGCAGACCGTTTACATGCATAACAACCTACATAACACACAAGGGGATGGGTAATAACCAGAAAAGCATGTCATGGGACCTTTAATATTAAATGTGATTGAGCTCAAGGTTTCAATCATACAATCATTTCTAGTTCCTTTGTCAAATAATACCATGATATCAAGAAGAAAAAACAACAAACCGAAGGAACATCGAAATGTATTATATTCTATTTGATCAAATGGAAATTAGTCGATAGAAATGGCTGAACAAAACCACTGACAGTTAACATATCAGCTGAACTCTGACCTGAGAGTCTCCAGTTCACAGTGTGGACTCTCCAGTCCAGCAGACCAGCTTCACTCCTGAATCCTGCAGGTCGTTGTTACTCAGGTCCAGATCTCTCAGACTAGAGGACTGGGAGCTGAGGACTGAGGACAGAGCTTCACAGCTTCTCTCTGACAGGTTGCAGCCACTCAGCCTGGGGAAAGATCAGCAGTGAACACAAAGAGTTTATTCTCATGTCTCAACCTGTTCCTAGTTAATGTAGTTTATCTCCACTTACAGAGCTTTCCTGGAGGCTTTGACCACTGGCAGCAGCTCAGAAGAGCCTCCTCTGAAGCTGAGTATTTCTGCAGGTCAAACTCTCCAGATCTTCTTCTGATGACAGTAAGATGAAGACCAGAGCTGACCACTGAGCAGGAGACAGATCCTCTGTGGAGAGACTTCCTGATCTCAGGGACTGTTGGATCTCCTCCACTAGAGAACGATCATTCAGTTCATTCAGACAGTGGAACAGGTTGATGCTTTTCTCCGGAGACGGGTTCTTTCTTATCTTTTCTTGATGTATTTCACTGTTTTCTGGATCTCTGAGCCTTCCTGTCTGCGTCAGCAGGTCGTGTAGTTTCTGATTGGTCTGCAGTGAAAGACCCAGGAGGAAGCGGAGGAACAAGTCCAGGTGTCCGTTTGGACTCTGTAAGGCCTTGTCCACAGCACTCTGGTAGAGATCTGTTTAGGTTTTTGTCTGAAGACTTTAGGCACCAGGGGGCTTCAGGTTGACTCCAGAGTTGATGAAGGTCAGATGGACATGAAGAGCAGCCAGAAACTCCTGAACGCTCAGATGGACGAAGCAGAACACTGTGTTCTTGTACGTTCCTCTCACCTCTCTAAAGACATGTGTGAACACTCCTGAGTACACTGAGGCTGCTCTGATATCGATGCCACACTCTCTCAGGTCGGACTCATAGAAGATCAGGTTGCCTTTCTGCAGCTGCTCAAAAGCCAGTTTTCCCAGAGACTCCATCATCATCCTGCTCTCTGGACTCCTGTGTGGATCTGTCTCAGCTCCTCCATCATACTTGACGTTCACTTTGGACTGAACACCAGGAAGTGGATGTACATCTCAGTCAGGGTCTTGGGCAGCTCTCCTCCCTCGTTTTCAACATGTCCTCCAGAACTGAAGCAGAGATCCAGCAGAAGACTGGGATGTGGCACATGATGTGGAGGCTTCGTGAGGTCTTGATGTGGGAGATGATGGTGCCGGCCTGCTCCTGATCTCTGAATCTCTTCCTGAAGTACTCCTCCTTCTGTGGGTCAGTGAACCCTCGGACCTCTGTCACATGTCCACAACACTCAGTGATCTGATTGGCTGCTGCAGGTCGTGTGGTTATCCAGAGGCGAGCAGAGGGAAGCAGCTTCCCCCTGATGAGGTTTGTCAGCAGCCGATCCACTGAGGTGGACTCTGACATCAGTCAGGATGTCAGTGTTGTGGAAGTCCAGAGGAAGTCGACACTCATCCAGACCGTCAAAGATGAACACAACCGGAACTGATCAAACATGCAGATTCCTGCGTCTCTGGTTTCAGAGAAGAAGTGATGAACAAGTTCCACCAAGCTGTACTTGTTCTCTCTCACCACATTCAGCTCTCTGAAGGTGAATGGAAATATGAACTGGATGTCCTGGTTGGCTTTGCCTTCAGCCCAGTCCAGAGTGAACTTCTGTGTTAAGACTGTTTTCCCAATGCCAGCCACCCCTTTGTCATCACTGCTCTGATTGGTTTACCTCTTTCAGTTGAGCCTTTAAAGAGGTCTTCTTGTCTGATGGTGTTTCTGATCTGTCTGGTTTTGGATGCTTGTTCGATCTGTCTGATCTCATGTTCCTTGTTGACCTCTGTGGTGTCTCCCTGGTGATGTAGATCTCCGTGTAGATTTTATGTAGGGATTCAGATTTTTCCATAAATTTGATATTTTCATATGTTTCTTCAGGTTTGATTTGAGTTCACCTTGGCACTTAGTGAGAATATCTGAATGAATAAGAAAGACATTTACGAAAGACACATCAAAATATTTCCTTCTAATTGGACCCATTTCTGACAAAATAGCAGGTTATTTTCCTTATATCAAGTCACTGGATCTGTTGCATAATTATCTGTACATTGTCCAGTATAAGTTCCACCCCACAGAGAACCATCAGTTTTCCCACAGAGAACCATGGCCCTAAACCTGACTGACTCTTATTCCTGCTGCTGGGAGATGAGGCACGATACCAGCAGATCCCAACACCCACTGAGGGTGTGGACACAGCTCTCTCTCCAGTTATACAGGAAGTGGATGGCTCTTACTGTGTCGCAGTATACTCCTGCAGTAGCCTACCATCTACAAGACACCCTGGGGGGTCACAGTAATAACCCGTCCCTTCCTCCCAAGTCATGTTGGACGGCAAATGATACCTCCTTCCACCTGTAGGGGGCTGGGCCGTTAGTAATGACTAGGACAGAATCTGCAGTGAGCAATCCCAGTGAGGCTGAGCAATGTGCTCCTCTGATGTTTAGAGCTTACCCTACAGTCCCCTTTAAAACATGGAAATGACACTGTCTGCCTCCATGCAACATTGAACAGGAATTTAAATCACAACTGTCCATCCTATGTCAGGACAAACCTCCACAGTGACCACCTGAGCAACAACAGCTGTTCTCCAAGCCCTCAGCTCTGCCTCCTGAACTCAGTGTGCATCAGTCCCATTCAACATCCTGAGACTGAGTCAGCAGCTAACCTACACTGTGGAAAACAGCCGGGGTTTATCCATGACTCCCCCTCCTGAGATATCTGACAGTTCGGCAGGACAAACCTCATTCCTAACAGAATTGGCCGTTTCCTGGGAAAACGTAGCACTCAAGGACTCACTGCCATTTCAGAGCCCACTGATGACTTTCTGGTCATTCCTCTGATCCATCCCCTCCCCAACACTGGCTTTTAGCATCACCCACTTGTATTACATATCTCCAATGTCCCACCAGGAGAAACTCGTTATATAGCATTGGTGGTTCAGTGGTAGAGTTCTCGTCTGGACGCCGGGGTTCGATTCTCAGCCAATGCAGCAGAGGGTTTTAGTGCCGCAGTGGCGCAGTCTGCAGGAATTTGTGTTGGGAACCGAAGGGTCGCCGGTTGGAGTCCCAATCGGACCAAAATTATACGGAGTGTAGACTGGTTCCTGGAGAGAGCCAGTTCACCTCCTGCCCTCGAGCAGGGCACAGAACCCCCAACTGCTCCCTGGCGCTGGACAGACTGGCCGCCTGTTTTGTTCAGACCTCTCTCACCTGTCCTGTGCATGTGTGTGTAGTGTACTATCTGTTACCACAACCGAATGAACAACTGGGCTGAATTTCCCCTTTGGGATGAAATAAAGCGTCTTCTCCTTCTTAATAACATCGGCTGGCGCATCATAATGACGTCGGATAGTGTCAGTGCAGTCGGATTCTCAAAGCACAGCAGTCTCTTTTCCTAAGTCCTGATGAATCCTCCTATCATTAACCCCAAGATGTTTCACAGAGGTTAAGGAGTAGTGGTTATGAAGAGAAGAAAGGCGATATATTTTGGACAATTTTAGCGAAACCCAAACTTCCTAATCCAGGAAAGGTAATTGTCTTCCTAAAATGCTGATCTATAAAGGTTCTACAACCCCTCACCTGGAACCAACAGGGTGACCTTGCCAGAAACTAGTGACCCTGACCCCTCTGCTTTCAGGGGTACCTCAACCCCAACACCATGTGGAGGTGATGGTTCTCTGAGGGGTGTATCAGGAGTCTAAAACATGATGCATTGCTGTGAAAAATAAAAAAAGTTATCTTTTGATACACTCTTTTTTAAAGACCTACCGTTAGGTACTGATGGGATTTTTGATAATTTCTCTTCTAGATAATTCTGATTTATCTCCCCCAAAACTTCTCTGGTCACTTTAATGGTGTTTATGCCGTAGTACAGAAGCATCAGATCCACTGTGTCCATCCGGTCTGCTTTCTCTAGATGACTCTTTGGGATTCCTGGGAATCCTTGGACCTCCTCCTCCAGGTGCCACTTGAACTCTTTAAAGTCATTTCCCCCCAAACTTTGTAAAGTTCTTAATAGGACTTTTCTAGGTGTCTCCATCTTTTCTCCTGCAGAGCAAAGATACAGAGAAAGAACATCTTTATCTTACAGAACTATATATTGTTGTATTGTAGTTATATACTTTTGAAAACCACAACAGGCCTTCAGGATCCAAAGAACAGCTGCCATGTGACTTTGGATGGCTTCAATTCAGATGTCAAGTTAGTAAATGCCCTTATCGTTTCTAAACTTGTTTTTAATACCTTAGACTTCACGAAAGACATTCAGGAAGTCAATCCTAAACTTGAAGACAGTCAGCACAGTGAATTCTGTCTTTTTCTTTAAAGCAGGGATGTCGAACTCAATTTAATCTCGGGCCACAATAGCATCATGGTTGCACTCAAAGGGCCAGTTTTATATATAAGACTATATAAAAATACATATATAAATATTTAATATATATAAAATAATATATTATATTACATTATTGCCTCTGAATTGGATTATTATCGGATAGGGTAATAACTTCATAATTAACTATACGTCTGAAAGCAGAGGTCTAGGGCAAATAATTGCAAGTCTCTTCAGTGAGCATTTGACAAAATGATTTAAAAAGAAAAGTCAGATTCAGAGAAAAAAAGAATATTTTGAAGAAAAAAAGTAAAATTCTGAGAAAAAGGCAAATTTGAGATGCATTGTATGTAGTTTATGGGCAACGTGCTTCTGTAAATTGGCATGCAACCGTATAATAAACATATTATATCTTTGCAAGCTCTTGTCTGGCAGTGGCTAAAATATGGAGTGTGGACTGCTACTTGGAGAGGTCCCAGTTCACCTCCTGCCCTGCCGTGGTGCCCTTGAGCAAGGCACCGGACATCGCCCTTCACCCCCCACTCCCATTGCTCCCCGGGCACAGTACAATAGCTGCCCACTGCTCCTAGTACTAGACTTCTGGTACTAGGATGGGTTAAAAGCAGAGAACACATTTCACTGTATGTGCTGTGTGCTCTGCATGTGTGACCATTAAAGAGGGTTTCATCCCTCCCAATTACACACCTGTTTCTGGTCTCTGGCAGTAAGCTGGTTACTGGACACAGAGCTGGGTCCAGGTCCAGGTCCGGGTCCAGGTCCAGGTCCGGGTCCAGGTCCAGGTCCAGGTCCAGGTCCAGGTCCAGGTCCAGGTCCAGCAGAGTGTGGTGTTGCTCTGGGCTGGAACACAATACACAGAACGTTTGAGTGAATAATGAGTGCTGAGCTGTGACATGGAGAAGAGTCATGGACAGGTGGAGATCTCACCTCTGAGCTTTGGTCTGGCTGTCATGTTCCCCAGAGCTTTTAGAGGGGGGGGCTTCCTCCTCTCTGTCCTCACTCTGATCCATAGCAGAGCCCCCACCTTCACACAAACACAACAACATGCTCATTCATTACCACAAGCTTTACATCACAGGTAGCCCTCCTCTCAGATATTCAGGAACCTTGTTGGATCCTCAACAGGACCAGGGGCCTCATTTATAAAGCTTTGCATAGGATTCACGTGGGAATATGGCGTACGTAGGACAAAGCAATTAAATACGTACACAAATATTCCGATATATAAAACACTGTGCACGCACGTGCTACGCCGGTTTCCCTTTATAAATTGCAATCAACTCGAAATGCGGCGCAGCTTTTGCGGGCTTCACGTAACGCCTATATTTGCCTATAAATAGTCAAAGTATCCGTATTAATATTCATTCTGACTGACTGCATGAAGAAGATCGCAGGAAATGACGACAGAAGAGCTAAAAAAGACATCTCACACCGTGTCAGATTGTGGTTCTTTTCGGAGGTGGAGATAAATCATATTGTTTGGTGGAAAATGGATCTGATTTTTGTATTTATTTATTTGGTGGTTTGTGTTCCAGCTGTCAATCAGCTGTGCGCCTCAACCCCCCCACCCCCCAGCAACTCTATATCCACCAGTTAAAGGTGGGGTAGGTAATTTTGGAGAAACCAAACCCCTCAAGTTTGTTTTTTATAAATCGGAAAGATGATTAGAAATTGGCGTACACCATCTTTTGAGCGTCCGCCACGTTTATAAATGAGGCCGCTGATCAGCCCAGAATGTTCCCCACAGCCCCAGAACCACACACAAACTCAGTGTGTTGACCCATAAATATGTGTTAGTGTGTCGCAGTTTATCACAGCACACACAAACAGTCACTTCAATGTACAGTACATCCACAGGTAAATTACAGCTCTGCCCCCAACTAAATATCCCACACAACTGAACTGCGCTCAGTAACTATTCAATAACATTTCTTTGTTAGGTTTAGAGAAAATATAATTGTTTGGCATATAAACAAAATGTAACAAAACGTCTTTAAAACATCATTGTTTGGCTAAAAATATGTACGTTAATAAATGTTCCGGACTTTAATTAAAACAAGGTCTTCTGTGAACTGATCAGAAATGTATATTTGATATATCATTGCAACATGAACATTACTTTTCATGCTAATGTGTTGTATAGCCCACTTAGACGTATTTGTTACATTTTCAAGGTTCTTCAGTGAAACCTGAGGCCTGTACTACGAAGCAGGATTTTCGCTTAGCGGGCTAACTTCAGGGAAAACTCGGGCTTTCCGGTCCTACGACGCTGGTTCTCTTTTTAGCTCCGGAGCAGGTTAGGTTGCAGGCTAAGAGATCAACTCAGTGAAAGCACCGCCTGACTGACCAATCAGAGCTCCGTGTGCGGAGTTTAAAGCTATCAAGTCATATTACAGGATAGAGGAAATACAGAAAAACTGCCGTTGCAGGAAAGACGGCCGGCAAAAATCAACTGACTGTGTGAACGTGAAAATTAATAGAATATCCCCTCCCATCTTCAGAGCAATCTGACTATTATAACATTAGCGTTAAGAAAGCTTACTTAAATATCTGCCACAACATAAGTAACCGGATCAAAGTAACATTAAGTACAGTCCGCGGCACTGTGAGTGCAGACGTCGATGTGTCCCATTATCATTCATATCATATCATATCATAATGTATCATATATTTCCTTATTTGAGTCAGCTGAGCCGTATCTGGCCGTGCAACACTCACAGTGTCACATACTGGATGCAGAAGTATTATTTTAAGCAACACATTAAGTTGACGAAACACTCGAGTCAAATGTAATTAAAGTCAGATCGTGTCTAGACGGGGCAGTGATATCATAAACCTGTTAATGTACGCATTCAAACACTTTCTCTGTTACCAGCTGTATTCACCTTGCAGGTGCAGCTAGTGGCTTTGATCCTGGATAAAGTGTTTAAGTCATGGATGTTTAAAGTTTAACTTCTTCATATTTGACTAATATTAAAGTTCACTTTTCATTCAGGAAGTATGACGCTGCGCTGTCAGTACGCTTGTCCATGTTTGTGATTGGTCGAATGCTCCAAATACCGCCCCTTTCATGTGACCGCGCACCTAACTAGATAGGACACGGCTGGCTTGATCGATCCTCTTGATAACCAGCGTCGTAGGACCGCTTAGCGAGAGCGCGTATGTTTTGGATTAGGCCAACCGGCTAACTCAAACATATCCAGTTTATGTTGAACCGGCTTCGTAATACAGGCCTCTGGTTAGTGTTGGAAGACGGGCCCTTCACACTCCTTCCCTTATTCAGAGTATTAAGAGTTAGACAGAAAAACATTCACAAGTTGTTAGAGTGTGTTCTGACACACCCTGCTTTTTTCTCTGATGACGAGAACTCAGAGAACAATCAGACTGCAACTCATTTAGCGCGTTCACACCGGAGTACTTTTCCCACAATAGTTCATCAGAACTACGATATACTTGCGTTCACACCAAAAAGCCCCAGGAACTAAATTAGTTCATCAGAACCATTTTTACCCCGTTTTCAGTCCCAGCTAGAGAGCAGGGACTTTCGTGGGAGAAAAAAGTTCATACGTCTGATTGGCTGTGCGGAATGCAAACCACGCCCGTGAATCTCTAGAATTATTTTGAAGGCCGCCATTGTATTTGCTCGCATTAAGCTCAGTACAGCGCACCAACGAGTAGATTACTTTTGTGAAAGCAGTTATTATGGCAACACTAAATAAATCATCGGAGCGGTGGAGTGATGAGGATGTGTCGGCGCTTCTGGCGATTTACTCGGAGGACGCGAAGCGTCGCATTCCGAAGCTTCTACTGAATGCAGTTTCCGTGGCTCAGCAAAGTTAGCAGACCTGGCAAAGTCATGTCGGGACAACGACGAACTAAGGTAAAATAAAATACATGCACTGCACTGTTTTAATCTGCACAATACTGGTCTCAGATGTACTTTTATTTGCTCAGTAGATCGAGCTAGCCATGATAGAACTGGCTATCATAGGTCCAAGCTGGCTAACAACATCTAGCTAGCTAGCTTTTCTCAGCCGTGCCCGCTATGAACACATTTTGACTTGTGAATAAGTGTGCAATGTTCTGTAATTTGCTTCACTAACTCATGGCACTAATCGTGTGTTTCAGGCGAGGTGTTTCTCTCTGGATTGGAAACTAGTTAGCTTTTCCCTCCGGGATAAAACGATAATATAATGTTAGCAATTAGCATGCTAGCTGGACATAATGCTACCTCTAACAATACATTGTAGTTGCTATAATTTCAAGTCATTTGCAACATTCATTCTACATGTTAATGGTAAAAGCTTAAACAGTTGATTACCTGCATGCCACAAAGACTGATGTTCTAATATTTTGCACATTTAAGTAGAAATGTAATTGAAATTCAATTTATTATTCCTTTTTTTTAATTGATTGTTATAATTGTACTCAGCCATGTTATGTTAGATGTCAATCCACTTACACTGTAACTACTCTGGCCTTGAAAGAAGGTTACGCATCAAACTGATGTCCACTAATCCCTATAAAACAAAGTTCAAGAATACAATAAGCACAAAACAATAAATAAGGGCACTTTGAGCGTCAGCTATTTGATCCTATCTTATCTTCTACTTTACACCTGCATTTTGTACACTGTCCCTGCCTGCACCATGTCCAATGTTGTCTCTGTTGACAACCTACTAGGTGATTAAACTGATCTTGTATCTTGCTTATTTCTCCTTAGGAAAGCGGGCACGCGATGACAGCTTCCTTGACACCATCATGGCGATGGACCGCCGTGCCATGGTCAGCAAGGAGAATGAGGACCTGCGTGCCAAGGAGATGCACGACGAACGGCGGCTGCATTCACACAAGGCCCAGGAATCAGACGACCAGCTGCTCATGGTGATGCCGCACCATGCTGACTCGGCGGCGCGCCAGGTGGAGGTGTCGGCACGCCAGGTGGAGGAACAAAATACCTTTCAGGCTGGGCTTCTGGCAGTGCTAAGCGAGCTGATTAAATCCAACAGACCTTCAATAAAAAAATTAAGAAAAACTTGTCGTCGTTGATAAACTGTACAATGACTTGTTGGGAGGCGTGTGGTGCAGTGGTCTGGTGCGTTGGTGTTCGGATCAGGGGAGCACAGGTTCAAACCCCACTGCAGTCAGCATGTTGTTGTGTCCTGGGCAAGACACTTCACCCCAAATTGCCTACACCTGGGACAGTTCATTTTGTATTATTGTGATTATATATATATGCCACTGTTATTAATACTGACACCTAACTTTGCACTAAGGTGTGTCTGCTGCTGAGCCTACCTATTGTTATTATATATATATATATATGTTTTGATACTACTGACACTTTATTTGATATTGAAAATGTTAACTTCTATTTACATGCATACGACACACCTGGGACAGCGTGATGCTGTTATTGATATTGTCTTGAGTGTGCAATAAAAGAGAACCTACATGGCGATTAAACAGAGCCTGTATCTTACATTTTTCATTACATTTCATGTAACTAAGCTTGCTTATTTCTCCTCTGACACTTTATCTTTACAGTGACCTGTGTAGCATCCTATACATCACATGTAAGTGATTATTCTGATACCATCATGTTTCATCGGTTATAAACTGGCGAAGCTTTATTTATTGTGGCTTTCAAAAAGATAATTTCATTGTATTTCAAAATGGCGTCCAACACAAGCACTATTTATTTATAGAAAGAGAAATGGTTAAGTTTGTTATTACCAGTGTTGTGAGTTCAATATTTTTAATTAATTATAGTAAGGGAACATCTTAGGAGTTAGTGTAGTGAGTTTCAGAGCAGTGTAATAATTATTTGACCTAAAACTAAATGTTTTTATGAACATGACATGGGGATTTGCTAACTTTTGATTTCCCCCATTTTACACGACACAAATGGAGGCCACTATGGGCCAAACTAACACGTAGGTTTCTGTAGGGTTCATGGCAGACGGATGCAGTTGCTCTCAGGAGGATATATAATAAAGGTGTGTTAGCTGCTGAGCCTATTTAGTGTGCATACGACACACCTGGCACAGTTTATTCATTTCACACGTAGCGTAGCGCGTGCATGTCGTCGTCCAATCCTTTTGTCAATCCTTCTTAACCGCCTTCGCTTCCGAATCAGCATTGCTATTGCATTTGACTGGTCGACGATCTGTATTTGTGTTTGCTTAAATAACTCAGACGAAGCTCATGTCTGAGGTCGGAAGGTAAACAGACGCCTCATTACAGCAAGTGGGCGTGGCGCGGGAGGTTTTTTCTTCTTTTTCTCTCGGTTTTTTGGCGGATTGCAACTTTAAGGTGCATACCGCCACCTACTGTACTCGCCGTGAAGTTGTTTGCGGCCTGCCAGTAAACCCAAAGCAGAAGAAGAAGAAGTGACGTCAGCGGTTCATTTGCCTAATCCACCCCCAGGAACTCATTTTGGTGTGAACGCGATCTGCTTTAGTTCATCAGAACTAAAAGAGCTCTCTCATGAACTATTGTGGGAAAAGTACTTGGTGTGAACGCGCCTAATCTACCTGAAACACTGACAACAGTACATGGAGATCTTTCTAAACCCATTCTGCTTTCACTCAGAGAGAAACCTACCAATATTTCAGACAGATGTTTAGAATCAGCATCAAGAAACATGTGTCCTGTTCAGGTAAACAGTGACTCTGTCCAGGTAAACAGTGACTCTGTCCAGGTAAACAGTGACTCTGTCCAGGTTAACAGTGACTCTGTCCAGGTAAACAGTGACTCTGTCCAGGTAAACAGTGACTCAGAAATAGGGATGCCAGCGATTATTCGATTTTTCGAATATTCGTTACAGTCTCCATAATCGAAAATTATTTTTAAAATTCGATTTTATTTATATATATTTTTATTATTATTTATGTTTTTCTTTTTTTTCCTAGCTTAGTTTCAACCAAAATATAGACTAATGCTATAATAGTAATAGTATTAATAATTGTAAATGGCCATTGGTCACACCACCAGTTTGTTTTACTGTAAACTTGGAGGAAGCCAGCAGCGCAGGCTGCGCAGAGTGCAGACTGCTGCTGCCTGCGCAGAGTGCAGACTGCTGCTACCTGCTGATTTATTTATTTACAGAACAGTGAGAACAACACAACTGAAGATGAAAAAGTGGCACGTTCAAAGACGAGAAGTGACAAGTGCAAATCAAGTAAAATGCAAGCTCTGCGAAAATACTTTTTTTTTTCCCCCGATAATCGATTAATATTCGCCAGGGCTGTCCGATTTTCGAATTTGATCATGGTCAGTTTCTGGCATCCCTACTCAGAAACAGATTCCTGTGGGAGGATTCTCACCTGCTGAACGCTCTTCAGGTCCACTCACAGAAACACTGCTCATCTCTTCCTCTTCAGTCCTGAGTCTGTCTGCATTTCCGCTATCTTTGCTTTTTACAGTTTAACCAACTGTCGCAAGTATGACTTTTGTGAAAGAGGTACCCTGTACTTCCCCTAACAGCTGCAGAGGAAATGGGGGGGGGGGGGTTGAAGTGCCTCAGTAGTTTTCCACTCAGGGGTAGCCTTTAGACACAGAGAAACTTATATTATGAGAGAGTGATATCTGTCTTTAGCACTTACTATCATTGATGTCTGTTTTATTCAACCAAATCCTTTGCTGATAAATACTCTGTTTCTAGACCGAGTGGTACCTTACGCCTGGATTCCATCGGGTGCGTCTGCACCGTGGTTTTGTTCAGACTTCCAACAGCGAAATACCCCACCGGGCGCGTTTCAGAAGGGGAGCGTCTTGCGTGCCGGCTCGCAGTTTCTGTTGATTTGGGCATATTTCCTGGACATTTATACTTCGACAAGAAAGTAAGGCTACTTTGTACAGACAAAGGTAATAATAATTGTGATATTCCAGTTATAAACGACATGAATCAAAGATGTGTTGCTGTATTTAGTGGTAAAAAAATGCATTCATCATCATAATTTTCTATATATATAATTTACACACAGCATGCAGTGCCTGTAAACCGGAGGAGAACGCTGGCATTTCCTCCTACTTGAAAGACTACGGAGGGATAGGGTCTGCAAAATTAGTTTATTTGGGGATGGACTGGATGCTCTGACCGTTCCACTTCCTGCCCGAAGCTACGCAACGCCTCACGTCTCCGTCAAAATAGACCAGCTGCGTAATTTTAGCGGAGCCCAGCGCCGAGACGCTTCTGGGACGCTTCTGAGCCGCGACGCGGCACTTATAACATATTAGACACATCAATCACACAATGTACAATTTAAAAAAGTACCCCTCCAGGTGGAAAACAATAGGTACAGTAACAGTATTTAATAATGTTTTCAATTCAAATAAAACAAGTGCAGAATGTAGAAGTAGCGTGATAGCAAACATATCAATATCATTGTTTGGCTTAAATAATGTACGTTTTCCCAACATAACCACCAACATAACCCTCCTGTTTATACTCAGTATAAAAACTTATTTGAAAATACAAAATGTTCAAATGTAAGAAAAAAGCCAAAAATAAAGTTCAATCAATTAGCTCAGCATAAATGTAAGGCATAACGATTTAAATGTTTAAATTTCAATCCGGTTGTTCACTTCTTCATGTGAGTCCTTATGCCGTTATAGTGCAATGTTTTCTGCTTCGTCAGTCAAGGCCATGAGTGAAGCTCACAGCCAGGGGAGGAGTCAGACGATCCCCCTTTCCCTCCGTCATCTCTGTTGTGTGGTCCTGTGAGGAAAGGACTGGTACTGCACTAGGTCTGTTTAGTGAGTGCTGTTTCAATGAGTCTGGTAGATAGTAGGGATGTGAATAGGGACAGGGCCAGATTCTTCCATTTTTCAAACAAGGATTCTAGCATCCTGCAAAAGGGATCATCAATTCCTGTGTTCTCAGTCAATTCTTCTGAAAGGGATGAAAGGCCTTGTAAGGCCTCCTGTCACTGTGCAATCTGGGGCTGTATTGTTAAGGCCCTGACACACCAAACTGACACCAAAGAACACGTCCCGACGGACCCGACTGTTGTGTCCCTCTCGTCTCCTGCGTCTTGGCCAAAAAGTCGCTCTGGAACACACCGCGAAGACTTCAGCCGACGGCCAAGTAGCACGTACGCACTGCGCATGCGTGAGTGGCAATAACTCTCCTTACCAGCAGGCGGCGGTAGTGTGTATTCATCGTTCAAAAGAGGCAACCGGAAGACAGACTGCGTGATATATACAAACTTCAGCTTTCTGAAGCAGAAAGAAACTATTTAAGCTTTGTGGCTGGCAACCTTAAAGCACTGCTGCTACCACATTCATGCATCAGTCATTTAATCCAAGATTATATTAATATGCAGTTTTCGCTTCTCATGCACTGATTCGCTAAGCTGAACAGCCAATCAGAGTGATTTATTTTGCTGACAGCCTCCGCAGGCTCCGCGGCCGATTCAACATGTTGTTGTAGGCCAATTGCCAATATTTCAGACAGATGTTTAGAATCAGCATCAGTGTCCTGTTCAGTGTTGGGCAAGTTAAATGTAATACAGTACATATGACTTATTACTGTCTCTTTTAAAGGTGGGGTATGTCATTTTGGAGAAACCAGCTCGAGTGCGCTATTTGAAAATACACAACCGGAGAAAATCTGCCACTTCCTTACAGAGCCCCTCCTCCAACACACACGAACGCGCACATGACCAATGAGGCACGAGATAAGTCTGTGCACAGATGGAAGGCTGACAGGCAGGTAGGCCTCCAGTTTATTTTAGCCGGGCCGGCTCAGATGATTGGTCGTGCTTTTTACAGTACTACAGCTTCCACAGATGACATTTTTTCATGTATTTATTGTCAAAGCACTCATATATGCATTGCTATCAGGATGTTAAGAGCATTCCATGGAATATAAGACCCAGAAGTAGTTGTACTGTAATGTAGCATATTCTTTTCGATGGCGTTATTGACTGTATGATCAGTATGACGGATGAACAGATCGCCACTGGGCTTACAAATAAAGACACGAAAAAACTGCGGCATGTGTACAGCTCCTTATGTGTACTACCATTTTTGAAGTGCTGGAGCGGCATTCCGGTGCTTTCCGTCAGCACTACACCCCTTTCAGACGAGACATATACCACATGATGACACGTTAAGGCCCTGACACCAGGCAGTCACCAGAGAACTCGCCGACACCGACACCGACATCGACTGTTGCATCGACGAGTTCTCCTGCGTCTTGGCCGTGTGTCGCACTGGAACACACACAAAGACTTCAGCGAGCACGTACGGACTGCGCATGCGTGAGTGGCAATAACTGTCCTTACCAGCAGGCGGCGGTAGTGTGTATTCGTCATTCAAAATAGGCAACAACCGGAAGACAGAGAAGAAGAACAGACTGATATAAACAAACAAATAGCGTGTGCGTTCCATTTTCACTCTCGTCCATCGAAAACATGTTTTAGAATATAAAAATACATGAATGATGAAATGAGCACATAAAGTGCAGACATACTATAAAATCACAGTTAATAGACCTGCATCTGATGATCGCAGTGTTCTGGAGGGTGTGTCGTTTATTGAGTCAGCAATGTAGTAATGTATGTAATGTAATAATGGCCACTTCTTGCTAAATGTACATTTCCATGTGATGCTTTTATCCGAGGCGACTCACAATAGGTAAATGAACAGCAGTAGATCTCATTTACTTAGACACTGTACTAAGGACAATGTTTGAGGTACTTGAGACTAATCCTGCAACTTTATACTGACAAATAAACCCATGAGATGAAAAACCGGACTTGACCAAACAATCACGGAGCTCTCAGCAGAGGACAGCCGGGGACGCTCCCGCCGATATCAGAGATGTCCCTGCTATGTGTGGGAGGTAAGAGAGGACATTTAAGGGCTATGTTTGATGTCTTTAAGTATCACCTGCTGGTGTTTAGCTGCTGTCCTGTGCCTTCTTAAATCCTTTGTTTACGTCCCTCACTTCCGTTTTGCTTCTCATTTGCTAGCTGAACAGCTGATCAGAGTGGTTTCTTGGCCCGATAGCTTGTGTCCGTATTTTGGCCGATTCAACATGTTTTGATATTCAAGCACAGAGGGACCTGGCACTTCACGCAGTGCCAAGGTGTCTTCACCCTCTTTTTGCCAGCATCATGGCAGTTCCTGCAGTTCTTCCTGATACGGACATCTTTCCCATAAAATATGGGCCAGCATGTGAGTGGTGGGGGGGGGGGTGGGGAGGTGCAGAGCCTTCAGCATATTCCACATTTCTGCAGCAAGCTGCTCCCTGAAAGTCTTCCCCCACGGGACCACTTTTTACTTTGTCAATAAATCGCGACCCACCATTTTGAACCACTCAAATCTATTCAACAAAAAATCGTGCTGTAATATATACGCTTTTCAGCATACAATATTAATTAAAGTGAAG
Source organism: Trematomus loennbergii (assembly GCA_012861695.1). Lineage (NCBI taxonomy): Eukaryota > Metazoa > Chordata > Actinopteri > Perciformes > Nototheniidae > Trematomus > Trematomus loennbergii. Next base: position 28,924 of record JAAOOA010000458.1, read on the forward strand.
TACAGTGCATCCCTTATATCCCTTCACAGAACCAAAGTATGCTTTTAAAAAGGTTTAATGAGATGATGGAATCAAAGCTGAACTGTATCACATAAAAAGGCTCACATGCTGAAAACACCAGCAGGGGGTCTGGGGGATTCTTCCCCAGGAGACTTTTAGAAATACTAACATATAAACTACGCATTCTGGTACACTCTGAGAAGAAAATAAATACATCTATTACTACCCGACATATTAATAATATTTTCTGTCATTGTTTGTTTTTCACGGGCCTTCAAAATAAGTTTGAAAAACAAACAAAAAAGAAAAAAGAAAAACATTTTTTTTTCTTTTTTCCTTTCACTCACACATCCGCGACCCACTCGAAACGGGTACGCGACCCATTTTTGGGTCGCGACCCACCAGTTGAGAACCACTGCATTAGACCATTCTGCTCCTTTTATTTTACCAACTGCAATCAAATGCACCATGATGGCAGCAGTGGTTCTCAGTGCATTTCTTGAGCATGTTGAGCTTTTTCCAGCCCCTCACCCTCCGACATGCTCACCAAAACATTTCAGTCCCATGCAGACCACTCCTGGAATTACAGCTGCAGGCGCCAAATAAACCTCATCATCATGAACGCTTACAGTTCCCTTCATCCGCTGAGTGTGTGTGTGTGTGTGTGTGTGTGTGTCTTTATTTAGCCCCTGGGAGATTGCTGTATTATTTAGAGACCCTCACTCTGCTTGTTTGGGGTAGATAGCTGAATTACAGGCTAAAAACAGTGCATCTCTTGTCATTATGTTTGTGCTGTTCCATTTAAAGTTGGATTGACTGAAGTCAGGAAGAGTTTGGAGTTTTTAAATGTAGCAGCCTGCAGCTCAGCGTCCCCGTGCAGCCTGCAGCTCCCCGTGCAGCCTGCAGCTCCCCGTGCAGCCTGCAGCTCAGCGTCCCCGTGCAGCCTGCAGCTCAGCGTCCCCGTGCAGCCTGCAGCTCAGCGTCCCCGTGCAGCCTGCAGCTCCCCGTGCAGCCTGCAGCTCCCCGTGCAGCCTGCAGCTCAGCGTCCCCATGCAGACTGCAGCTCAGCGTCCCCGTGTAGCCTGCAGCTCAGCGTCCCCGTGTAGCCTGCAGCTCCCCGTGCAGACTGCAGCTCAGCGTCCCCGTGCAGACTGCAGCTCAGCGTCCCCGTGTAGCCTGCAGCTCAGCGTCCCCGTGTAGCCTGCAGCTCCCCGTGCAGACTGCAGCTCAGCGTCCCCGTGCAGCCTGCAGCTCAGCGTCCCCGTGCAGCCTGCAGCTCAGCGTCCCCGTGCAGACTGCAGCTCAGCGTCCCCGTGCAGACTGCAGCTCAGCGTCCCCGTGTAGCCTGCAGCTCCCCGTGCAGACTGCAGCTCAGCGTCCCCGTGCAGCCTGCAGCTCCCCGTGCAGACTGCAGCTCAGCGTCCCCGTGCAGCCTGCAGCTCAGCGTCCCCGTGTAGACTGCAGCTCAGCGTCCCCGTGCAGCCTGCAGCTCAGCGTCCCCGTGTAGACTGCAGCTCAGCGTCCCCGTGCAGACTGCAGCTCAGCGTCCCCGTGCAGACTGCAGCTCAGCGTCCCTGTGCAGCCTGCAGCTCAGCGTCCCCGTGTAGCCTGCAGCTCCCCGTGCAGCCTGCAGCTCAGCGTCCCCGTGCAGACTGCAGCTCAGCGTCCCCGTGCAGCCTGCAGCTCAGCGTGCAGCCTGCAGCTCAGCGTCCCCGTGCAGCCTGCAGCTCAGCGTGCAGCCTGCAGCTCAGCGTCCCCGTGCAGCCTGCAGCTCAGCGTGCAGCCTGCAGCTCAGCGTCCCGTGCAGCCTGCAGCTCAGCGTCCCCGTGCAGCCTGCAGCTCAGCGTGCAGCCTGCAGCTCAGCGTCCCCGTGCAGCCTGCAGCTCAGCGTGCAGCCTGCAGCTCAGCGTCCCCGTGCAGCCTGCAGCTCCCCGTGCAGCCTGCAGCTCAGCGTGCAGCCTGCAGCTCAGCGTCCCCGTGCAGCCTGCAGCTCAGCGTGCAGCCTGCAGCTCAGCGTCCCTGTGCAGCCTGCAGCTCCCCGTGCAGCCTGCAGCTCAGCGTGCAGCCTGCAGCTCAGCGTCCCCGTGCAGACTGCAGCTCAGCGTCCCCGTGCAGCCTGCAGCTCCCCGTGCAGCCTGCAGCTCAGCGTCCCTGTGCAGCCTGCAGCTCCCTGTGCAGCCTGCAGCTCAGCGTCCCCGTGCAGCCTGCAGCTCCCTGTGCAGCCTGCAGCTCAGCGTCCCGTGCAGACTGCAGCTCAGCGTCCCCGTGCAGCCTGCAGCTCAGCGTCCCCGTGCAGACTGCAGCTCAGCGTGCAGCCTGCAGCTCAGCGTCCCCGTGCAGCCTGCAGCTCAGCGTCCCCGTGCAGCCTGCAGCTCAGCGTCCCTGTGCAGCCTGCAGCTCCCTGTGCAGCCTGCAGCTCAGCATCCCCGTGCAGCCTGCAGCTCCCCGTGCAGACTGCAGCTCAGCGTCCCCGTGCAGCCTGCAGCTCAGCGTCCCCGTGCAGACTGCAGCTCAGCGTGCAGCCTGCAGCTCAGCGTCCCCGTGCAGCCTGCAGCTCAGCGTCCCCGTGCAGCCTGCAGCTCAGCGTCCCCGTGCAGACTGCAGAGTGGAAAGAGAAACCCAGAAGCAGCAGCAGGAACACTGTCGGCTCTATCTGAGGGAAGGTTTGCTGCTCGACAACTTCACCACTTCCTGTGTCGATGGCGAGAACTGTGAGACTCAAAGAGGCTTTAGTTCACCTGAAAGTCTTTATTTAAAAGTACAAATGAAGTTTGTTACTGGCAGCCATGATCTCTAAATGCTACAGAAAGAAGCTCCAAGGCTTTCTTATCAGCTTTAATACGTTGCTTCAAGAAAAACTTTATTACAGAAACAATCAGTGAGACACACGGTAACCAATGAGAAGCCTCCATTTAAAACAACAACATTTAAACCCCAGGACAGGAAGTGGTCTCCTCCTACAGAGGACACAGAGACACTGAGGAGTCATATGACCAGAGCACGAACCCAAACCCAGCGTAGAGAGGTTCAGTGAATGTGGCTCTGAAGGTGTGGAGGTGGATCAGTGTGTCAGAGGAGACTCTGTAGAAGGAGAGAGAGCCAGCAGCATGATCCAGATACACTGCTACTCTACCAGAGGAGGAGGAGAAGAAGGGGGAGGAGGAGGAGGAGGGGGAGGAGGAGGAGGAGGAATGGGTGTTCTTCTCTTAGGCCCGGCTCCACGAGGACAAATACGGCAAAACGCATCGGAGTAACGCAAATGCAACCGCAAAAAACCTTCCGCCCACACCAATATACACCGGATTGTGTCAAGCTCCACGAGACGGCTCCGTTTACATCCAACCGCTGGAAAAGCTGCAGTACATATGCCGAACCTGTACGTGGCGCTGTAACTTCCTCCACAAAAGCAGCAACTTCCTCCACAAAAGCAGCGAAGAAGAATGGTTGTCATGGCTGCACTTCTGTGTATTCTCCGCGGTGGGGGCCGACAGAACCGGGCACAGTTTTTCGCCGGTCAACGTGTGTTAAAGTTTAAATCTTCCGGACAAAATTATAAAAGTGCCGGTCAAAGGTCTTCATTGTTATTTATTGAGCTTTAAAACAAATGAATAACGACGATATCATGATATATAATCATCAAATACACAGAGCCTCTCTTTTTCCTCTCTTCTCACAGCGTCAGTGTCTGTCTCATGCAGCAGCTGATCCAGTAATGTGTGACCCGACAGTCAAAATGAACATATTTATAACTAGTTTAGTTTGAGAGGTAATAAATAGCTAAGGGTGATGATCTACTTGAAGTGTGTGTTTTGCTCTCGCTGCTTCACAGCCAGAGGAGCTGCGTGTCTCCGTCCTGTCAGATTAGACTTCACTCGCGTTTATGTCCATATTGAGATAAAGATAAATAATCTGAATTCAAGGAGGAGCTCCTGTAGATGTTGCACAAAGAACTGTAGCATGGTCAGTAGCGACTGGAGCACGATAGCAACCCCGCGGGGAGAGGCGGGGAGAGGCGGGGCTATAAAAACGAACCGTATAGGCGACTCCACGGCCCCGTTGGACCCCCCAGAGCGCTCTGTTCCCAGATCTATCCACCTTTGGACCCGTTGTCGTTTGTGGGGTCTGTTTCTACGTTTCCCTTACGGCGTCGTGGAGCTTAGAGGGTTATACGCATGAGAAAATATGCGGATTCAACCAGTTTTCGTCCTCGTGGAGCCGGGGCCTTATTGTGCCAGACAGAGAAACGAACAGAATAATAATATCCTTATATTTATTATAGCGCTTTATCAATGACTCAAAGCGCTTTACAAATACACATTACACATACAGATCATACGTAATAGTCTACTGTGGACAATACCACAGGAGCAAGTTCAGGTGAAGTGTCTTGCCCAAGGACACAACGGCTTTACAGACGCAGCAGGGCGGGTTTCACCCCCTTGATCTGATGATCATTGCACAGCGCACTGCGCCACACAGGCCATCTTCACACCTCGAAGTCATCAAGGCGCTTTACAAGTACACATTAGTATCATACATGTACTGTGGACAATACCCACAGGAGCAAATTCGGGTGAAGTGTCTTGCCCAAGGACACAACGGCCTGACGCAGTGGCGGCGAGAACAGCTCAGACTCCGGACTGATCATTCCTCCAAACACACAGTCCTCACTGCCTCCTCTCCTGCTGATTCCTCTGTAAGTCACTCACTGGATGATCAGGAGCTGTGTGGCAGCGGGTGTGGTTAGGCGCCGGCTGCTGGAGTGATGGGAGTGGCTCAGCTGGAGACCAGACAGCTGACCAGAATCAGGTAATCAGTCACTCAATAAAAGCATGTTGGTAACCTGGTTCTGGTCTCTCATGCCCCTTTCACACCAACGCAACTCCGGTTCTAGCTCCGTGCTAGAGCTTTTCTGGTTCAGAATCGGTACTTCGGTTTAGCTCCGGCTCCTTTCACACCGCTCAGAGCCCGACTGGTGCTGCCGCTGCTGCGTCATGACGTCACAGTTTACATCGCTGAGTTTCTCCCCAACGGCTCTCACAACAACAACAACAACAACGGGGGGGACCGCGTCGGGTCGATGATCGTGTTGCTTTTAATCATACGAAGCCAGATTAAATTAAATAACGACTTCTCCAACCTTATACTTTTCTCCAGAGTGCCGTGGTTCATTGTTTATTAAGTGTTTCATTTAGCGACCGCTGCAGTGCTGGCTGCTCTTCCACGGGAGTGTATTCTCCCGTTAGCTCCGGGTTAGCTCACACGGCTCTAAAGTATTCACTGTCTGACTGTCACACAAGCAGCTGATACATATCCCCAGTTCCCCTTAAGTGAATGTGTGTCAGTCTGAATTGACGCTGTTTGGCATCACAACGCTGTTATGAAAGTTTCTCTGTATAACATGGGTGATGTTAGCATAGCAACCGAAGCTAAACTGACTACTTGCTAAGCCGTTTTCTACTGGCACATTTTACCGGCGTATTGTTCATTATGATTCTACTTGTGATAGTCGGACATGACAACCTGTGCAGCCCATGTATTGATTCCATCCGATAGCTGCTATAATAACAAACGTCTGCCTGCTCTCCACAATGATCAATAACAGCGAACGGATGGTCAAAGTAAGGTACAAATAAACAGAATCACACGAAGCCTGGTTAGTGTTGCCTAACTTTATAAAGCGTGTTTCTTTTTTATAAGTGTGTGGTTGCGTTCTAGTCACTTTGCTCAGCGCTACTGCTTGTTACAACTTTTATTTGCCGTACTCGCCTTAACTGTTAGCTCAGGTTAATCTCGCCCCCCTCCGACGTAAGCGTGACGTATGCGGTTCTTGCTTCTAGACGGACAACTTTTTGGTGCTCGAAACGAACCGGATTCCGGAGCTTAGAGGCGGCTCCGCTGCGGTGTGAACAGGAAAACCCGGTGCTTTTCAAGCTCCAGCTCCGAACCGGCCCCGAAACACCGTTGGTGTGAATGGGGTAATAGTAGAGGCTGGATCCTGAGAGGAGGATCCCCGGAGCCGAAACAGCCTCGGGATTAACGGGCCGTGTTCTATTGTGAACTTCCCCCAGGCTGGCAATAAGTTTCATTTTCACCACCACCTTCTCCTTCCTTCGTTTTGACCCCAGCGTGAGCCAGAATGTTCCAAGGCTGCTTCTGCTTTCACACGTGTCACCTTCCTGACAGTTTGAGGGCTCTGCTGGCTGTATTTGAGTCCAGGGTGAGTTCACAGGAATCTGATGAGAGACACAGACAGCAGTCTATCATCAGACTCACCTGAAGGCTTTACTCTCTGCCTAAAGCAGCTAAACTAGGGGCTGAATCTAATCAGCCCTAACTATAAGCTTGATCTAATCCGCTTTATCATCACCGCGGTGAAGTTAGTTTTAGGTTGGATATTCGACGGACATTCGCGGACCAGCCAGTAGCGTCAGTTTCCCGGACCGCCACCAGCGTCAGTTTAACGGGGAGATCTTCTGCGCGAAACGAGGCTTTCACTTAGGGACCATCAACAAATGACTTTTACAATTACACAAGAAAAATGTTCTTTTTAATAAATCGACAGCTTCTCGATCGTGTGAATGTGAAGCAAATTCACTCTAGAGCATACATTTATTGAACACACCTCTTTTTATTGCATTTTAATACTTTAAATATTTTATATTAATATTTTGATGGAAAAATGAGCTTATTTCTTCAATACCTTCCAGGTCATGTGACCTAATCACTCAAAATCAATGCCGGCTCAAATAACTACACTGGCTGCATAGGACACACCTCTTTATTCCATTTTAATACTTTAAATATTTTATATTAATATTTGATGGAAAAATGAGCTTATTTCTTCAATACCTTCCAGGTCATGTGACCTAATCACTCAAAATCAGTGCTGGGTCAAAGAACTACACTTGGTGCCAGGATAACAACCTCCATCTCAACGTCAGCAAAACAAGGAGCTGATTGTGGACTACATGAAGCAGCAGAGAGAGGGTCACGCCCCCATCGCCATCATGGGACTACGGTGGAGAGAGTCAGCAGCTTCAGGTTCCTCTGTGTCCACATCACTGAGACCTGACATGACTCTTCACACCACCACCATCACCAAAAAAGCTCGACAGCGGCTCTTCTTCCTCCGCAGGCTGAGGAGGTTCAACATGGACTCCAGGATACTCTGCAACTTCTACAGGTGCACCATAGAGAGCATCCTGACCTTCTACAGGTGCACCATAGAGAGGATCCTGACCTTCTACAGGTGCACCATAGAGAGCATCCTGACCTTCTACAGGTGCACCATAGAGAGCATCCTGACCTTCTACAGGTGCACCATAGAGAGCATCCTGACTGGCAGCATCACGGCCTGGTACGGCAGCTGCACTGCCCTCAATCATAAGGCCTTACAGAGGGGGGTGAAAACTGCAGAGAACATCACCAGGACGGAGCTGCCATCCATGGAGGACCTTTACTCCCAGCGGCTCAGGAAGAAAGCCCTCAGGATTATCAAAGACCCCCATCACCCCAGCCACAAACTGTTCTGTCTGCTGCCGTCTGGCAGGCGTGACCGCAGCATCCGGACTAAAACCACCAGACTCAGGGACAGTTTCATACCACAGGCAATAAGACTGTTAAACAACTGAACTGCTGAAACAACATCTGTTAAACATCTGAACTGTTGAAACAACATCCATAACATTCATCTGCTACTTAGTAATTATTTATCTATTTCTCTAATATATCATTCCAATAGACCGGCTGGTCCTGTGGCTCGTCTTTTTTTTTGTAACTAGCTGATGCTCAATCTAATCCTGTTCTTCAAAGTCACTGTCAGACTCAGAATTCTCAGAAATGTGATCCTCACATTCTGAAACACCTTCCTCTTCCTCTACATCATCATCAAATGGTTCTCTCTCTTCCAAAATCATTTGCAAGGCTCTCTGAGCAGAGAATAATTTGGCCATCTTGATCAGTTGTGATCACACACACACACACACACACACACACCACACACCACACACACACCACACACACACACACACACACACACACACCACCACACACACACACACACACACACACACACACACACCACACACACACACACACACACACACACACACACACACACACACACACACACACGTGTTAGCCCGAACATCCTGTATCTAATATAAATGTGTAGGGGGGGGGTCTACAGTGGGTGGTGAAGTAAAAAGATATGATTCTACACTGTATTGAAGTAAACATGTATTGTTTGAACTGTTTTAGGTAATCACAAACGGGTTTTGATAAGTCACTTAGAATAGGAATGTTATTCTTACTTTCAAACTGTTTCAACACACCAACATCCTTCTTATCACCACTAAGAGCCAGATGCGGTCACTAAGTCGTTAAAAGACATCGTAAAATAAGTGGAGAAGAGTTTAAATGTCTGAAGGAGGATGGTTTAGGTGAAAAGATCCCCTGGGAAAAGAATGTAGAGTAAGATAAGGTAAATAAACATTGACTTTTGACCTGGTGTGGTTTGGGATCTCACTCTCTGGTCAGACCTCTGATTGAACCCGGCCAGAAGCGAATCCAGCCAATCAGGGCACTTGGGGGAGGTGGTCAGTTTAAACAGCTCCTCCCCAGGGGTTCTCTGATTCGCTTGGGAGAAAAATGGGAAGGAAGAGATGACCAATCTCCGCCCCAAAAGTAGATAGAAATACTGATGTTTGTGTGTGTAAAAATGCTTTTGGGTTTGGTGAGTTGGTTGGTCCAGATATCTGTGTCCGCATCGCATCACAAACCTGAAGTCCAATTTCTTTTTGGTTTGATGAGTTGGTTGGTCCGGACGCTTTTATCCGCATCGCATCACAAACCTGAAAGTCCGGGGTACTCGAGTACTCTGTATAACTTGTATATGTGTTTGGTTTCCTACCAGTAAACTCAGATAATTTGTTATAACTTTGATTCCGGTGTTTTCAATTCCTTTCTTATTTTAATAGAGATTTCAGCCTCATCCAACGAACGGCGCGTAGCAGAGGTGTTCTATCCCAACAAGTGGTGACTTCCCGACGTTTGTGAGCTGATCTCTAGAAAGGGACACCGACAGCCAGGGGACAGAATCCAGTCCAGGGGGAGGACAAAGAGACACTGTGACAACTGCAAGCGCGCTATACACAAAAGGTGAGCAGACACCTGTTTTGAATATCAAAAATCTGTGATTGATTATACTAAAACTTTAGAGTTGTCAGCAGCGTTCTCACTGTTCTTAGTCACGGTGGGAAATACAATACATATGCAAGTTGGGAAAGTTTGATTAGGTGCTTAGTGTCGGGTATTCAGTCCTGGACCTAAGGCACAATAGTGTTTGAGAGAGGCGGGTTGATCAGTCCCGGCCCTTCACTCACTAAATACGAAGGCTGCAAGGCTAGAAAAAGAGGGTTAAATTCCCCGCAGATCATGATAAGATTGATTAATGCGGTTACCTTGCAGCGCTTTAATTAAAGACTACGAAGGTGTCAAAATAGGGTTAAATTCCCCGTAGGTCAATATAACATTGATGAATACGGTTACCTTGCAGTGCTTTCATTAAAGACTGTAAGGCTGTAAAAGAAGGGTTACATTCCCCGCAGGTCATGATCAGATTGATTAATGCGGTTACCTTTCGTGGTGCTTTAAATGTATAAAATTCTGTAATTGTTATATGGTGGGTGAAACAAGAGGAGAGAGACGCGACCTCCAACTACTTATTTGGAACGACCGACTCTCATCAAAACTCTTAAAGAGGGGTTGATCAGGCTCATTAAACGTGACGATAAAGAGATTTTGTTGACTGGGTTTTTAAACTCCAAGCCAGAAGTCGCAATCACCAGGGGGTTGTAGAAGATTACTTCTGGAAGTCACGCTATCTGTTGAAATATACATCGCACAATAGAAATTTGCCTGACCCCAGGGGATAGAATGTGTGTGTAAACAGTACGTAGTCATAGTCTGGAAGGCTGTATGTGGCGATAAAGGATTTTTGTGGTTTGAGATTAAAACTCCATGTAAGCGTCGCATCTCTAAGAGTGGGGTGTCGGAGCACGCTTAAACACCGCAATTATCTGTTGTAGTAAACATCGTACGAATAGCCGGACAGACTGTATAAGGGAATGAGCTCTGGGTGATTTTTTACGTCAAATCTGTGTAATAATTGAAATAGAAGCATAATTGACACAAGGGGACAAATAGTTGATGAAGCCAAGTGAGTGAAGGCAACTTCATTCGTGGTTAGCTGCTGCTCTCTGGTGGCGAACAGGGAGTCCTACAACATTCTGAAAAAATGAATACTACATATTCAGAATTAATGCACTAATTGCCAGTATATTAAATAAATACAAACGAACACGTATCAATATAAGTCAGATAATATAGACGAGGTCAATCATGGAAGAAGGCTGACATTTAATGCCTGATATATAAGTAATAGTAATAATAAATATATAGCTGATATTAAATAACTGATGTATAAGGCTCGATATTTCTGAAAATAAGAACACCGTTAACGGCGTTCTATTTCAGTAAAAGGGGGAGAAGGATAGGATATACATCAGACAATATGTATGTGAGATTATTACGTTTTTAGGAGAAATTTATCAATTTAGAATACTAGTTTGGTATTTTTTGTTTTGGTTTGTTTGTTGCTTTAAAGAGAAATTGATACATTTAAAATAATCTAGCTTTGGTTATTTTTTGTTTTGTTAGTTTGTTCCTTTTTGTTTTTATTTTAATTTTTTTTTTTTCTATTTTTTGATTTAATTTTTAATTTTTAATTTTAATTTTTATTTTTATTTTTAATTTTTAATTTTTAATTTTTAATTTTAATTTTTAATTTTAATTTTTATTTTTAATTTTTAATTTTTTTATTTAATTTTTTTTTTAATTTTTAATTTTTGTTTATTATTTTCTGCATAGTCTCTTGTCCACACTCCAGTCTAGTTGGTGCCGCCAATAAACACTAAAGAAGTAGAAAAGATGATTTCAAAACCATATTTCCAGCAACTTAAGGGCTTGGTATGAGACTTCTCCACACAGGCTGCTGACGTCGAAAAGGGGGACCAGAAACACAAGGCCAACACAGCAGATTACGTCTGGTTGGAGGGGACCTCCCATGCCGTCCGCCTAGATGGAAAGGGAGACAACTGGTACCACTGGAGCCAGTGTGCGGTCGGGAAAAACACCTGCGAGGACCCTAGACGACATCAGGACAGAGTTGGCCCTCGTCGCGAGGACCCTAGACGACATCAGGAGAGATCTGGCCCTCGTCAAGGCAGTCGACCCAGGAGGCGCCATCAGCAGAAAGAGGAGGAGGATCAGGACATCTCTCCAGCAGTCGACCCGGAAGCCGCCATCAGCGGGCCGGAGGAGGAGGATCAGGACATCTCTCCAGCAGTCGACCCGGAAGCCGCCATCAGCGGGCCGGAGGAGGAGGATCAGGACATCTCTCCAACATCGACCCGGAGGCCGCCATCAGCGGGCCGGGGGAGAACAATCAGGCCACATCTCTCTAGCAGCACCCCAGAAGCCGCCGTCAGCGGGCTGGGGGGACGAAGACATGGCAAACCAAGACGGCACAGGGAACTCCATTTCCCGCTGAAACAGGTTGATATAGCCGGTGTGGAACTTTGTCTGAACAATCCATTTTTTTTGAGGAACTTTCAACTTTATTTTTATATCCCATAATTAAGGGATTTGTATTTTTTTATTCTACAGAACTATGTGTTACCAAAAGAGGGAAAAGTATGATAATGTCTTTTCTAATTTCTGTGGCTACTTTTATTGCCATTTTAGTGACATGTGGTTGTTGTTGTGTGCCTTGTATCTGCTCATTGTGTGTTAAGACTCATCAGTTCCACCATTGAGGGAAGAGTAAAGATGACTCAGCTGACAAGGACTGTGCTTTTTAGACATATTTTATTCTCCCTCCACTGTCATAATAAGTTGTTGTTGTGGACTGTTCCTAAAGGTTTAAAGTGCTCTATATCCCACTTCTGATGGGTTTATATAATGTTGGGACAGACACAGTAAGAAGAAAATTGACAGTGGTAATGTTTCAAATGCTATATGTTGATCTCGTGAGGTGAGATCAAAAGAGGGATTGAAGTAAAAGATATGATTCTACACTGTATTGAAGTAAACATGTATTGTTTGAACTGTTTTGTAATCACAACGGTTTTGATAATCACTTAGAATAGGAATGTTATTCTCACTTTCAAACTCACTGACTCAGAGATTCTGTGTTTCAACACAACACATCCTTCTTATCACCACTAAGAGCCAGATGCGGTCACTAAGTCGTTAAAGACATCGTAAAATAAGGAGAAGAGTTTAAAGTCGGAAGGAGGAAGTTTAGGTGAAAAGATCCCCTGGGAAAGGAATGTAGAGTAAGATAAGGTAAAGATAAACATTGACTTTTGACCTGGTGTGGTTGGGATCTCACTCTCTGTCGACTCTGATTGAACCCGGCCAGAAGCGAATCCAGCCAATCAGGGCACTTGGGGGAGGTGGTCAGTTTAAACAGCTCCTCCCCAGGGGCTCTCTGATTCGCTTGGGAGAAAAATGGGAAGGAAGAGATGACAATCTCCGCCCCAAAAGTAGATAGAAATACTGATGTTTTGTGTGTAAAAATGCTTTTTGGGTTAGGTGAGTGGTTGGTCCGTATCTGTGTCCGCATCGCATCACAACTGAAGTCCAATTTCTTTTGGTTTGATGAGTGGTTGGTCCGACGCTTTAGCCGCATCGCATCACGATCCTAAAGCCCGGAGTACTCGAGTACTCTGTATAACTTGTATATGTGTTTGATTTCCTACCAGTAAACTCAGATAATTGTTATAACTTTTGATTCCGGTGTTTTCAATTCCTTTCTTATTTTAATAGAGATTTCAGCCTCATCCAACGAACGGGCGTAGCAGAGGTGTTCTATCCCAACAGTGGTCTTGAAAATTGTTCTGATATATGTTCTTCACAAAAATTAGCCAACGCCATTGAGTGTGAGTTTGAACAAATAATGTATCATATCATTTTTCTTTATAAATAATGAAACACTATACAAGGGTTAATATTAATACATTTTCGTATGGAAAATTCTGTTTATTTTTTCAATAGCTTCTCTGTCATGTGACCGAATGTCACACTCAGTATTGTAGAAAGGAAAAAATAGTGGCAAATAAATGAAGTGGGAATTAAAACAAGTATGTATCTGAACTAAAAGTACTACAATTACCTACAAATGTACACAGATGGTTCTAAGAACAAAGAAGAGTGTGTTGGAGTTGGTATATACATCCCAGACTTTAAAATATCTATCTCAAAAAGAGCGTCTGATCAATTATCAGTGTACACAGCAGAAATGCTTGCTGTAATAATAGGATTACAGTGGGTTGAAGAGGTCAGACCAGATAGGGTGGAGATATGCACAGATTCATTGTCCATATTACAAAACATACAGTCAACAACAACTGCCAGAGAAGACATTCTCATAGAACTGAATCATAGCCTGTTAAGACTTCACAGAGGCGGCATAGATCTGCAGTTCTGTTGGGTGCCTGCCAACCCGGTATCACGGCAAGACGTGAACATGTGACGATCTACCATGCTGGGAGACGTGAATATGTCACGGTTTCGTCCCTTCAAACGTGACAGTTACACGGTATTGTTAACATGGCCCAACCAGTGGAGAAATACCCGGAAGTGCCTAGCAAATGGGCCGCGCCTATTGGTCGGTTTTTATTGTCAAAATTAGATGTTTTTAATTTATTTTGTAATCGTCACACTCGATTTCGCCAATGTTCTTGTTGCCCTAGCTGGTCGACACCTCTTTTAGCAGAAACAAAGGCTACATTAATGTATTAAATCGATGTTAATCCATGTGTGTGGAGGTGAGGATGTGGAATTAACGGACGTGACGTTGTGCGATTGCGTTGCCAGGCAACGCAATTTACAAACTCTTCAACTACAACCCGAATTATATTTTAAAACATTTTAAAATGCCTCACGAAGGCCTCACGAAATACTTTAATGTAAATTAAAATGTAAATGTGAAGGAATGTGTGTAATGTGGTGAATGACATTATTCACCCACGGATCTATGGGTTGGGGGTATTGTTGCGCACGGACATTTTAGTTAACCGGACTCCTGTTCATGTGAAATCCGAAAACATTTAAAAAAAATAAAATACTTTATTCCGAGTTTGCTTGCTTTTCTCTTTGGAGGTCATCACATAACGGCATTGTAATACACGGTTTGGCTGCATTAAATATGACATATCTGCCGTAGTTCTGTATTTATAGAGCCCTGATGAGAAGACTTCTGGACAAACAGGAAGCACTGCCGCCAAAACTGAAAACGTGACGTGGATCATAAATATATCAGCAATTAAACATCTTACATTTCTTTTCACACAATACGTCTCCTTGCAGTATCAATACTAATTCGGTTGACTTTTATATTTGATCCAATTGGTAGATAGGTTATATTTACACCATAACGGTGGACAGCTGATATAAAAGGACTTGTCGTTTTTAAAGATATTACTGATTTTCTTTGAATATAAGAATGTAAATACTGAGTTGAGAGAATAGTCAGGGGATTTGGGTGATGGGAGACACATCTATGGATTCAGAATTGCAATAGCTTACTGTTAAATGACGGATATACCTTTCTGTCTGTGATGTTTTACAAATCAGATATTAGAAGTAAAACATGTGAAATAATATAGCAATATCCTGTACAATTATGTGAAAACATGAATAAAACTACACATCTTCAGATGTTATACATACACAAGTGTCCTACACTCATAATACAAAGTTATTATGGCTGTGTGTACCTTGTGTGCAACACCTAGTGGTTAAAGCACGTTATTGAATTAGTTGTGTATATGTCAATGAACCTTAGAAAATCTTGAAATCTTGAAAGGGATATGCAAAATAGCCATTATATACAGTCTTTAATTAACTATTAGTAGAGAATAACGAGTAATGAATATACTTTATAGGGATCTGCAGATAAATGTTTAGTCTTCTCAAGCAGCAACTATCAAATATCTCTCCTTATTGTTGGCACTTGACAATCACCTTTCCCTGAATTTTACTCAGGTGTAACTAAAGCCTGATTTAAGGGTTGTTTATATTTCACATCATTAATCAGAATCTGCAAAGTAACTAAAATAAATGTAGTGGAGTAAAAATACCAGGTTAACCTCTGAATTGTAGTGGAGTAGAATTGCTGTTTTGTTTAGTAATGGATATTGAATATGGAATAAAGGTTTTGACAAGACCTGGTGTAACAATAATCAAAAAGGACATTAAAAGAGCTCCAGATGTTAATGATCTAAACAAAACAGCACACCTGAAATGTATATTTAAATACTTTATTAAGGGCAGTGAATTAGTTTTTTCTGTATGTTTTTCAAATCAGTGTTATCCAGTAAGTGTCATAGACAGTGTTACATTGCTATTATTATCCTTAAAATATATGTAAAACAAAACCACTTATGATTTTTTTTATTTGAGTGGTTTACTAATGACAGTTAATTCTGTTTTTGCTATTGATGGTTTCATTTTTGTGAAAAATAATAAAATAATAAAATGCAATAACGTGCTTTAACCAGTAGGTGTCCCTTTCTATCAGCTGTGCACCGTTATGGTGTAAATATAACCTATCTACCAATTGGATCAAATATAAAAGTCAACCGAATTAGTATTGATACTGCAAGGAGACGTATTGCGTGAAAAGAAATGTAAGATGTTGTTTAGTTGCTGATATATTTATGATCCACGTCACGTTTTCAGTTTTGGCGGCAGTGCTTCCTGTTTGTCCAGAAGTCTTCTCATCAGGGCTCTATAAATACAGAACTACGGCAGATATGTCATATTTAATGCAGCCGAACCGTGTATTACAATGCCGTTATGTGATGACCTCCAAAGAGAAAAGCAAGCAAACTCGGAATAAAGTATTTTATTTTTTTAAATGTTTTCGGATTTCACATGAACAGGAGTCCGGTTAACTAAAATGTCCGTGCGGAACAATACCCCCAATCCATAGATCCGTGGGTGAATAATGTCATTCACCACATTACACACATTCCTTCACATTTACATTTTAATTTACATTAAAGTATTTCGTGAGGCCTTCGTGAGGCATTTTAAAATGTTTTAAAATATAATTCGGGTTGTAGTTGAAGAGTTTGTAAATTGCGTTGCCTGGCAACGCAATCGCACAACGTCACGTCCGTTAATTCCACATCCTCACCTCCACACACATGGATTAACATCGATTTAATACATTAATGTAGCCTTTGTTTCTGCTAAAAGAGGTGTCGACCAGCTAGGGCAACAAGAACATTGGCGAAATGAGTGTGACGATTACAAAATAAATTAAAAACATCTAATTTTGACAATAAAAACCGACCAATAGGCGCGGTAGACCATTTGCTAGGCACTTCCGGGTATTTCTCCACTGGTTGGGCCATGTTAACAATACCGTGTAACTGTCACGTTTGAAGGGACGAAACCGTGACATATTCACGTCTCCCAGCATGGTAGATCGTCACATGTTCACGTCTTGCCGTGATACGGGTTGGTGCCTGCACATGAGGGGGTGAAAGGGAACGAGTGTGCTGATAAATGAGCAAAAAGTGCACTACAAAAGGAAATCACATTACCAGTTCAACTTGGTAAAGGAGAAGGAAAAGCAGTCATTAAGAAGAAAGGGATGGAGATCTGGCAGAAAAGGTGGGAGGAAGTCCAGAAAGGCAAAGAGTATCATCAAGTGCAAAAGACAATTACAATTAATATTTATAAAGAAATAAACAGAAGGGAGGAAATCATGATAGCTAGACTCAGACTAAATCACACGGCTTTGAATGGTACGCTGTATACTGTATCATGGGGAAAAGTGACAGTGACAAGTGTGGGAGTTAAAGAAGATGTGGAACATATCTTTTACATTGTGACATCTATAAAGCTGAAAGAGAAAAACTAAAGGATAACGTTTTAGAGACAGAGAGGGAGAGGAGTGTGTTGGTGTTTTGGGAACAGAAGGAGAGGGAGTAAGAGCTACCAGAAAGGCACTGTTTACCTTCCTGAGTGAAACTGTGGTAGGAAAAATAATTTAACATTAGGTCAAGAAAGATCATAGGTTTTTTATTTTATGTTTTTTGTTGATTTATTTATTTATTTATATATATTGTTTGATTAGATCATAGATACGTCCATGAGTTAAGAGATGGAATGATATGATGATTCACACTCATGTACGTGGTGGTATGCACCTTTAAAGTTTTTTGCAATCTGCCAAAAATCGAGAGTAGAAGAAGAAGACATAGATGCCATTTTCGAAACCAGATCACATTGTTTGATCTAAAAATGGTGCGCTTCAAAAAAGGCAAGAAAAAGAAAGCTTTAGACCTCTGGCAACAAGCAGGAGGTAGAGATTTCATCACCAGGTCTTTCATTTCTCATGGTTTTAGTGAAGTTAATGTTACACTTTTAAGTTGAAGCTTAACCCTTGTGAATCCCTTTTAAAAACGTTACTCTGAAAACACTAACGACAAAAATGTCCGCATCTAAAAATACTGTTATAAAGATATTATAGGCTATGTTAATATTTTTTTTCCACTTTCAATTACTTACATCTTTTAACCCAATTCAGTGCTGATCATAATTATCAAATGTTCATTCATTTGTATTTTTGTCGCTAGGGATCTGAAAGTCACTATTTTGATTACACATACACTTATTAAGAACATTTTTCCAAAAAAACTCACATCTTTACCAAATGTCGTGCCTTATTCTTAACACAATCAGAATGCTCGCAAAATTAAACAGTGACATGGACAATACATTTCCTTAGGGAGGCATAAGGGTTAATGTACTTATTTAATTAAATACTACAGCCATCAGTAGACAGTAGGATGTTAACATAATTGACTGTAGCCTAATTGACCCAAGGATGGCAGATTGCTTAAAGTTGCATTGTAGTCTTAAGATAAGAAATACAGTAATTAAATGAGATTTTTTACTTTTGTAATGTTTGTATTTAGGAAAATATGTCTGTGAAAGAGGTAGAGGTGGACAGCACAGTATCAAGAAACAGTCTTCCAGCGCACCTACAGGTGAGGAAGACGAGGACACAAGACAGGATGACAGGGAAATAAGTAACACACAGCCACAGTCTGAGATAGACACAGAAGAGTCAGACCAGCAAAGTACAGAGACAGCCACCGAAATGACAACAAAAATGAACAGAAAGGGACAAACAGGCAAGGACAAGAAAGGGCCAGAAAAGGATAAAAAACGAAAAAACGAAAAAAGAAAAAAAAGGGACAGAGTCTGTGGGGAAAGATGAAGATAAGAATGATGAAGAAAAACAGTCTAGAACAGTCTAGAATATTAATATAAAATATTTTAAGTGTTAAAATGGAATAAAAAGAGGTGTGTCCTATGCAGCCAGTGTAGTTATTTGACCCAGCATTGATTTTGAGTGATTAGGTCACATGACCTGGAAGGTATTGAAGAAATAAACTCATTCTTCCATCAAAATATTAATATAAAAATATTTAAAGTATTACAATGCAATAAAAAGAGGTGTGTTCAATAAATGTATGCTCTGGAGTGAATTTGCTTCACATTCACACGATCGAGAAGCTGTCGATTTATTAAAAACAACATTTTTCTTGTGTAATTGAAAAGTCATTTGTTGATGGTCCCTAAGTGAAAGCCTCGTTTCGCGGAGGAGATCTCCCCGTCGTAATACAGCCAGCAGCAGGGGGAAATGACGCTGCTGGCTGGTCCGCGAATGTCCGTCGAATATCCAACCTAAAACTAACTTCACCGCGGTCTTATAATCTCCTAAATAAGAAACCTGGGAATCAAACCACCGAGCTTCCAGTAGAGTGGTGCAGGAATGAGTCCTAAAATCCTGACATGAGTCAACAATTCATCACTTCCTGTCCCCTGGTCTGCAGTGCAATGGTTTTCTGAATGTGTTTTTGGTTGTTATCCTGAAATAAGGACTGTGGTTAACACAAGCTGAAGACATTTAAACATTTTGTTCTACGACACTAAAATACTTTCATTTTCAACCCCGCCGCCGCCTATTTGTTTTTTTGACCTTATTTAGTCATCCATTGAGCTCTACGTGACAATTCAGGGTACACGTGACAAGCCCAGAAAGAAAAAATCAGTTATGCCACAAGTGAAAGTGAAACTCATCTCCACTTTATAAAAGACATTTGGTCACATCAGCCCCTCACTTTCTTCATTTGACGTTCTTCAAGAACAACAGCAGGTATGAGCTTGTTTTTAGATTAAGATTTTGTTTTGGTGGATTGGCAATTTCAATTTGTGTTTAACAGAATACAATAAGAAAAGTATAATAGATGTAAAACCTGACTAGATAAAGTTATGTGTTATCCACATATTGGTTTAATTCAGTTTTCTGGCAAGAATCTGTTGTTTATAGTAGTTGTGCTTAATTCACTTTGCTGTGTCCGGTTGAGTTGAGTTTCACTCAGATCTTACGGTTCATAAAACACTTTTAGAGATATGTTTTACAAATTAAAGATTGACCAATGTTTTATTATTTTGGAAACCTTTAAATATGCTCTTCTCAAGTTAATTGGTACAAAAATGAATCCAAACAGTAAAACACAAAAAGTGGAAACAGTTGATTTAGAGTTATAAGGAGTTATACATGTATATCGAGTTAGGTCATGTGAGTTGAGAATTTTGGGTGTGTTTGTTTTAACTTTTGATGAAGACATAAAGACCAATACGTTTTTTTAAATCAAGTGATCTTTAATGAATGTGATGATTTCCAAGTGTGATTTTGCTTGTGCTCTTAGTTGTTAAGAGGAACTGCAGTTTCGCAGTTTTGTAGGAGGAAGTTCTGTGGTTAGAGCGAGAGGAGGATGAGAGGTGAACCGTTTAAGACCTTGTAGGGAAGTCCTGGGGAGGGCAAAAGTACAGTACAATTATTATGAGTAGCGCACATGACTTTACATACGAAGTAAGTAGCGCACGTGACTTTACACACGAAGTAAGTAGCGCACGTGACTTTACATACGAAGTAAGTAGCGCACGTGACTTTACACACGAAGTAAGTAGCGCACGTGACTTTACACACAAAGTAACTAAAGCAAACTACAAGCAGTGGCTCCGTCTGTAGGGACTTGGGAACCTGAGGGTTGCTGGTTCAAGTACCGAAACAGAGCCAAGTCTAGGGTAGAGGAACTAAGGCCCCTGAAAGTTGAGGTAACCCTCCCGAGGTAGAACAAAGCACAACCATGTTCCTTCATTACTTCAATATTTTTGAAATGGATGGTTGTATACTGTAAAAATATTCTACTGCAACATTTTTAATTCCGTTCATGTTTGTAACCTTCCCATAACGGAAAGATGTGTAGGCTCTGTCACTACCCGATCCGTCCACCTGCCCGATCGGTACTGCGCATGTGCGAGATGGTCCGCCATATTGCACAACTCCGTACGGCAACCCAACTAGGACACTCACACACACACATAATATATTTATTGTTGTGCCTTTTTATTTGCTCGTATTATGATGGGATATGGTTTAATTTAGTAAATGGTTGTGCGTTGTGTGTGAAAAATGTATATATCTAAAAAGTGTGTTGGTGTATGATCACATTTGTATATGAAAATGTCTGAAGTTAATAAATACATTCTCAATGTTTAAGTCAATCACTGAAGATGCTTACGATATCATAAAATCTAAGTGTTAATGATTGTCAGTAGAGATGGGATGGCATATATATATATATATATATATATATATATATATATATATATAATTCCAAAGCTGGTAAAGACCTTTCAAATTTAGCAATAATAGTCATATAAGAAAAGTACTGATCTAATAACAGAGATTTGTTCTTGAATCAACTTTTTTATGGAAAATGTTTTATGTAATTTTATTTCATTTTAAATAAAATGAAAGACATTCACAGTTAATGTAATTAGATATACATTATTAATGCCATACATTTTTAAATGTAATTAGATATACATTATTAATGCCATACATTTTTGCATAAATATTTATTCAGTATGATAGCAGTCTAACAGAAGTTAAATCCATTTCTCACTTATTCTGACAATGTACTTAACCCCAAATAAAAGAACCCAATAAAAATAGTTGTTAAATAATAGTGAAGTCACGTTGTAATAACAATAACTCATCTCTCTCGGTTTTTTTTGTTTTCTTTGTGTGCTTTGCCAAAAGCCACTGTGTCAAGTGTCCTAGTTGGGTTGCCGTACGGAGTTGTGCAATATGGCGGACCATCTCGCACATGCGCAGTACCGATCGGGCAGGTGGACGGATCGGGTAGTGACAGGCTCGTCTAAAGGGGGCTGAGTCAGGCTTATCACATGTATCTCTGGAAATAATGATCAGAATGTCACCAAATCTGGACTAGATGTTCCCAGAGAGGCAGAGCATACAATAAAGCAAATATTAGATCATTACCTTTTACCATCTTCTAGACGGTGTTACCTCATCAATAAATAATCATATGTATTATAAATCTTAAGGGTATGCTTGCACTGCTAATTGCAACATTAAATATATAATGTGCATTTAAAATAGAACATTGGACGTTGGTCTGATTACTTCTGAAAGCATTTTAAAGGTACAACATCAGTTGAGATTCATACAGGTTTTTTTAGCCAATAAATGAAACGTTCAAACCCTTGGGGCTTTCATCCTAGCCACTAAAGTAGATCTAGCTAATACCAAGTGCACAGATCATTAAAGGTAGAGCGGCCATTCAGTCGTATCATGGGACAACATGTGTTCTGTAGCATTGACATATTTACTTGTTGCCTTTTCTACTGAGGTGTGCACTCAACTATTTATCTAAATGTTCAGCTCAGTTTGAACTCTTTTCTCTGCAGCCATGGGAGGATGGCTGCCGAGATGGTTCAGTTCTCCACCCGCTCCACCCGCTCCACCCGCTCCACGTAAGACTGTTTTTAAATGATGGACTAAATTACAAGAGTTACACCATTGTTTTGTCTTATCTGAACATTTATTTTCCTTGTCAGTTCTCAGTACACCATGGAGGGAAATCAACTGGTGGTAAGTGTGTCTGCATCCTGAAAGCAAACTTATTAACTCAGCAGTTTTAGTTTATTACAATTCATCCGAAACAATTTTCATTGGTGTGCAATGTTACTAATTTGTGATCTGCAGTTAGCAATGTATGCTCTTGAATCACTTGTTTTCCAAAAATCTAATGCATATCAATTTAAAGGTCATCATCAAAATAAAAATGTTATTAACTGTAAAATGTAGGTAGGTAAGAAAGGTTGTTATTAATAAACAAGGCACTACATACATAGCCTTGCGTTAGACTTCCACAAAAACATTTGGCAATGCTGCTTTCAGCCATTATGCTTCATATAATCTGAGAGAAGCAGCAAATATTAAAAAATGTTTTATCATAAACTAAAATACCGGCTTAACCTTTGTGTGCAGTGTTGTATTATTCTATAGTTTTATTATTTACACTTTTCATCATTTATATTACATTTTATTGTGTTTTGTATATCAACATTTGATCAATATGACTTTTTTCTATTTTACGACATCATTTTTAAAACTATTTTAGACATTGACATTTTGTGACTTCGACTTGTTTGAAAGTTCTGTTTAAACAAAGTTTGATTGATAACATTGTAAATCAAACTTTATTTAGATAAAAAGTCTTCATGTCTTACAGTATCATACTTTACATTTCCTGCCACTGTTTGAGTCTAATGTGTCCCTCCCTGATCAGTGATAAACAAGGCACTCTGCAGAGTGTGAACGCCATCCGACCGAAGACTGAAGGCCGGGTGATCCGGATTCTGCTTCACGGTCTGATTGGAGCTGGAAAATCCAGTTTCACCAACTCTGTGGACAGTGTCTTACAAGAAAGGATGTGCTCACCGGCTTTGGTGGCCAACTCCTCTGACTGTTGCACCAAAAAGGTACGTTCAAAGATTTATACACTTTAAAGCGGCAATAGACAACCCTTTAAAGCTCTCCTATTATGCTATATTTGAACAATATATTATAGGGCCAAATCTAAAAACATGTCTCTGAAGTGCTTTGTTCAAAATACCAAAGAGATCACCCATTCTAGCCTCATCCCCCTCTATTTCAGCCCTGTTGCTAAAGGGCTGATTCTGGCCCTTTAAATGTAGCCGAGCTGCTGCTGGCCACGCCCCTTTGTGGCATCTAATTTCACAAAAAACAAGCAGTTGAAACTTACAAAAAATATATTAAAAAGGTAAACAACAAGGCTCCTCTACGTCAATACATGCAAGAGATGCAGCATTTTCTCAACAATGTTTAATTTACATTTCTCATCTTCCTCAGACGTCACTCATTGGGTGACAGCCCAACGATGATTTGGACTTTATTACCCCAAAAACACAAGCCTCAGCTTTGCTATCATTGCAGTTTAGTTGTGTTTATATCCTACATTTGATTGTTAAGCGTATAATGCTTCACCGAACACAGGAGGATTTGTCTACAAATAAAGACGGCTCATTTTAACTCTCCCCAAATATATTGAGGCTGAACCTGAACTTTCAGCTTGGGGGCCCCCTAGTGGCCGCAGGGGCCCTGTGCATCTGCACAGTCTGCCTATAGGAAGAAACGGCCCTGTCCGTTGTTCCCCCGTTTTTAGAGATGTGGGTACGGAGGAAAAGAGAGAGGGTTGTATTTTCGGACACACATTTATTACATTACATGTATTATATATAAAACATATCAAAAAGTGCATTTTGCATAATAGGTGACCTTTAAGTTACCTCTTGTATTTGATGTACAGAGATCGGATGGCCCTGAGTTTATATGCCTTCTCCAATTCCACAAAACAAATGTGGATCGGACAGGCATACTCCCTTCCTGGATCCTTGCAAGATTAAAAAGCTGGTCCGTCGTTCCTTGACCAGGCCTGAATCCGCATAATTGGTATCATTAAAGTTATTTCAGAAACCAACATAGGCCATAACAGTTTCATTTATCAACATGTAGTGTAACTTAACGGACCCATCGGCCTCTCACTTCTCCCTCAGCCAGTCGCTGAAACAAACTAGCTTGTTTACGTTCTCAGATGTCAAGGCTGCTCTCTTCTTTTGCACTATGTTGCAAAAAACAGTAACAAGTCAATCCAATTTTAATAAAACTGTTAAATGTGGGTGTGTGGCTATTTTTACCTGCATGGTTCAAGGAGGGTCTCCAGCCTCTGCAGTTTGTCCCACTCAGATGTGGTCAACTTGACTAACTTGTGCTTCTGTCAGCCCAGCGTTGCCTTTACAGCCTCCTGGTTCTTCAGGAGGCGAGCGACGAGTTCCATCTTGTTGAAACATCCTGTATTAGTTGCTCCCTCTGCTGCTCGTGCAGTTCCTCCGTATTGGCGGGGCTGTGTTTGGTCTGTCCTCTACCACCGAAATTGGCCTGCAGTCCATTGCAATCCATTTCGTGATTGAGTTGGTTAATCTGTCACAGGTAGACTTCCTCATTCTGCGTCTGAATGCCTGATCGAGAGTGCCTTGACAAGACTGGTCGCTCACTTTAGCATCAGCGGCGCTGCTAGCTAGCACCGAGCTAGCTGCTAAATGCTTTGCGTTGAGGTGATATTTCAGGCTTGAAGTACTCCCATGGTACGAAAATCATTTGCTGCAGGAATTGCAAAGAACGGTGCTCCTATCCACAGTTCCATCCGGGCGTTTTTTAAATGTAAATGTTCCATTCACTGGGCCAAGTACTGTTTTCTCATCCGCTTCCATCATGCTGACAAGGCTACTGTGGCTGCGGCGCGTCTGTTGACGTAAACTTTGGTTCAAGGGGCATCTGGGAGCGCGATTAATCTGCAATCATTTTTTTGATCATTTTTTTCTGTGATTAATTAATTAATTTATCATAATTAACACACTAATTTCAAAGCCCTAGTAATAAGCATTAGTGACAGATTCATCAGCCAATCAGATTTTCTGAGCTAAACTTCTGTCATGAACTTCCTTCGTAGCATGGACTTTATTGACAAGTGTCGGGTGAGTACGTTACTATTCGGGTCATTTTAGAGTGAGAGTGCACAATGACACAAGTTTAATAAAAGACTTCATTGATCAATAGGCGCTTTCACACCGAAGTACTTTTCCCAGGAATAGTTCCGATAGTTCCTGGGATTTTGCGTTCACACCAAAAAAATCTGGAACTAGAACTTTTTTTGGCGAACCTTTTCACCCCTTTTTAGTCCCTGCTAGAGAGGTGGTACTTTCCTGGGGAGGAAAAGGTTCCAGGTTTCTGATTGGCTGGGCGGATTGCAAACCACGCCCCGTAAAATTCTGAAAAGTTTTCTGAAGCCGCCATTTAATTGTCTCACATTAGCATTAGCATTAGCCCAGCGCACCAACGGAGAGAGACTAACTTATGGCAACACAAAAGAAAACATGGGACCGGTGGAGATGAGGAGGTGTCGGCGTTCTGGCGATTTACTCGGAAGGCTTCAGTAGAAGCTGCTGGGAGTCCCAGCAGCTTCTACTGAAGCCAGTCCCCAGCTCTGGGGACTTCCAGCCGGGGACTTCGGGTGGCAGTATACGCCGTGAAGTTGTTTGCAGCCTGCCAGTACAGAAGAAGAAGAAGTGACATCAGCGGCTTCATTTGCGTAATCCTCCCTCAGGGACTTATTCCGGTGTGAACGCGTTCTACTAGATAGTTCCAGAACTAAAGATTTCCGGGGAACTAAGGTCCGTGAACTATTCCTGGGAAAAGTACTTGGTGTGAAAGCGCCTAATGTTGGGACATTTCACCTGCATTTAACCCTTATCTAGTGTACTGTTGTGACTGTTGATCAGCTGTCGTATTGTTTAGAGACTTTTTGGCATAATGTGCGCATCATTTGATTATGGCTGCGTTGGCTGTAACTGTGTGTGTATGTGCTTTTCAATTGTTTACTGAAGGCCCTGTCTAAAGCCCCACGGTATGCCACTGCTAGGATATGCTACAGGAATGGGCGATCAGAAAGGAAACTGAAAAACAAAGGACATTCAAATAAATACATTTTTCTCCATGTGTGGTTCACAGCACCAAACTCACAAGTTCAATAATGGAAACCAGGACACCGTCTACCCTTTTGTCATCAATGATAATATGGGCCTGAAAAACAACTGCAGCCGAAGCAACAGAAACAACCATGTGAGGGATATCGAACTGGCGTTGAAGGGACATGTGTCTGAAGGATACACGGTAGGTACAGCGTCTGTAAAACTCTAATATAAGGAGGTAAATGGTTCTCTGAATCTGTTTTTGGTTGTTAGCCTGAAATAAGGTCTGTGGTTAACACAAGCCGAAGAGATTTTAGCGTTTTGTTCTAAGACATAAAATACATCAGTAAATACCCCACTGGTGATTAAAAAAAGGGAGGTGTCTTAATGAGACGACTAAACGTCATCGCCCTCACCATTAGCCACCTTTAGCTTAGCGGTGGTGACGTGAAGTCATGTGACCGTGCTGTAGTTCCTTTATAGCCCAACATTAGCCACCTTTAGCTTAGCGGTGGTGACGTGAAGTCATGTGACCGTGCTGTAGTTCCTTTATAGCCCAACATTAGCCACCTTTAGCTTAGCGGTGGTGACGTGAAGTCATGTGACCGTGCTGTAGTTCCTTTATAGCCCAACATTAGCCTCCTTTAGCTTAGCGGTGGTGACGTGAAGTCATGTGACCGTGCTGTAGTTCCTTTATAGCCCAACATTAGCCACCTTTAGCTTAGCGGTGGTGACGTGAAGTCATGTGACCGTGCTGTAGTTCGTTTATAGCCCAACATTAGCCACCTTTAGCTTAGCGGTGGTGACGTGAAGTCATGTGACCGTGCTGTAGTTCCTTTATAGCCCAACATTAGCCTCCTTTAGCTTAGCGGTGGTGACGTGAAGTCATGTGACCGTGCTGTAGTTCCTTTATAGCCCAACATTAGCTTTTACTTCAGAAATAATAAAGAGGTGTTAATATGTGGAGATTATCCTGCTGAAATAAACGTGTAAGTATCATAAACATTTGTTTGACACATAGATCATTTTCTGCAATAATCCAAAAATCACAAGGAGAAATCCCATTGGAGCAGGGAGATGCTGCCTTCAGGGACCAACACAGAAATCCCACATCCCTGCAGGATCTTATTAATCTTAGTTATTGTCATCCTTTAACTTAAATTCACTTTGATTTTCAGTTCAATCCTGAACGCAGGATGTCGATGGATGATCCACTCTTGAACCGAAAACCAAGTGCCAACGACAAAGTGCATGTCCTGGTTTTTGTTATTGATGCCAACACGTTCTCTCACATGAATGAAAAAGCTGTGGAGACGTTACAGGACATCATAGATGAGGCCAGGCGACTGGGTGAGAGCTGAAACCATGTTTATTATCGTTCACTTTATTCTCACATTCACAGAAAACTGCATGTTTGATAAACGTCAGCTTTAACGGCTTCATGGTAATGTTTTCCATTCCACACAGATATTCCTCAAGTGGCCCTTCTCACCAAAATCGATGAGGTCTGTCCTGAGATTCAACAAGACGTAAAGAATGTCTACAAGAGCAAGATACTGAGGGAAAAGGTATATTAGTATTTATATAATGTTAGGTTTAAACATAGATTGTGTGGTAAGTGTTTCTTGCGTCAGAGATCATCATGAGAGCACAAATGAAACAGTGAAGTGTTTTTTAGTCCACATGCCTCATGCTTCCAGATATAATGGTGTCTGATACCATTATATCTGGAAGAGGGATTTAGAGGAGGTTCAGAGGAGAGTTAAAGCTGTAAGATCTACAGGTGAACTCACCTCAGGGACTGAGTCTAACGTCTTTTGCTGGCAGAGAGGAGCTAGCATACAGCATTTCATCAGTGCCTTATTTTATGTTTCTATGAAAAAAATATCTTAACAACATATGATGCTTGCTGTTATCAAACATTAGCTATCAATCTAACAAGCTGTACAGCGTAAGCTAGTTATCTCCTTGACAAGCTAGCTAACGTTTGCTATCTCTTTAACTAGTTAGCTAGCTTACGTTAGCTACTTATCCAACAAGCCAGCTAGCCATGTAAGCTATGTATCTCACATCTCCAAACATCGCTGTCAATTCTAAAATATACCTTTTTTCGGTAAAGGCAAATTGTTAATTGAAATAGTGAGTTTCTCTCCTGAAAAACAGTTCATTTAAAAGCTTCAAAACATTTAATTTGGCAATTATTGAATATTGCATCAAACCCTTATATGTTATTTGAGCTGTTGTGATATTACAAAGTCCTTGAAGAACCTATTGGACAAAATATAAAAGGTGGCGTGAAAACATAATAATAATAATAATAATAATAATGGGTTCCATTTATAAAGCACTTCATATTTGAAATTCAAATCCCGAAGTGCTACAGGCGGTGAGCAGGAACAGTATAAATAGACATGACACAACACGGTAGAATTAATAAAAGCAATAAAAAATAAATAAATAAATAAAAATAAAAGGATGGTACAAGGGGTCTAGGCAAAGGCTCTTTTGAAAAGGTGGGTTTTGAGGCCTTTTTTAAAAGCCTCCACGCTCTGTGGTGCTCTCATGTGGTCGGGGAGAGCGTTCCACAGACTGGGGGCAGCCGAGCAGAAGGCCCGGTCTCCCGTGGTACGGAGCTTAACATGGTCAGTATTTGATTTCTCAACCTGAATTTCTTTTGGTTTCTAATCATAGATGAAGGAAGTCAGTACACGTGTGGGTATCCCAGAGAACTGCATCCTTCCTGTGAAGAACTACAGTGAAGAACTGGACCTGAACAGTGACACTGACGCTCTGATCCTGAGCGCACTGAAACACATCCTCCAGTTAGGAAACGACCACGTCAACAAACACTATGCATGATGACTACTTGATGCAACATACAGAGTCAATTCATACATACAACACATATTCATGTATAAAAGACTTACAAAAAATTGGCAAGGCAAGGCAAGTTTATTTATACAGCACCTTTCAACACAAGGCAATTCAAAGTGCTTTACAAAAAAATGAAAGACATTAAGAAAATGGCATTTAAAATCAGTCATTAAAAAGAAAAGATAATAAAATAAACATTAAAAGAAAAAATACATGAATAAAAGTTACAGTGCAGTTTAAGATGTGAACCCAGCGTGCAGCGGCAAAAAGAAAAGTCTTCAACCTGGATTTAAAAGTAGTCAGAGTTGCAGCGGGCTTCAGAACTGGAGTGATGCGATCCACTTTCTAGTGTCAGTGAGGACTCGAGCAGCGGCGTTCTGAATCAGCTGCAGCTTTCTAATAGATGTTTTAGTGAGACCTGTAAAGACACCATTACAGTAGTCCAGTCTACTGAAGATAAAAGCATGGACAAGTTTTTCCAAATCCTGCTGTGACATTAGTCTTTAATCCTATGTTCTTTAGGTGATAGTAGGCTGATTTAGTAACTGTTTTAATGTGACTGTTGAAACTCAGGTCAGAGTCCATGACTACACCTAGATTTCTGGCTTTATCTGTTGTTTTGAACATTGCAGACTGAAGCTCAGCGCTAACTTTTATACGTTCTGCCTTGGCTCCAAAAACCATTACCTCAGTTTGATCTTTGTTTAATTGGAGAAAGTTCTGACACATCCAGTCATTGATTTGTTCAATGCACTTACTCAGTTGGTACGTCTTTTCTACATGAATATGTGTCCCCGGTGTTCCAGGGAACTCACCAAGTGTCAGAAAACACAACCCTCTCTATTTTCCTCCATACCCAAATCTCTAAAAAAGGGGCTGCAACGGATCTGATAAAAACTGATCCAGATTTGAACACTGTCCTGACGTCAGGACGGTGGCGCTACGGCTATTGGGCCAACTCCACCAATCAGGAGGAGACAGCCACGGCCATTACCGTTCGAAAGCGCTGGAGACGCTGTAGTACATATGCCAGGCCTGTAAGTGGCGCTGTAGTCTGCCACAAAAGCAGCGAAGAAGACTTCCCGCCCATAGTTACCATGGTTCCTAGTGCATAAAATACATATTTACACTGTTTGTATTGTATGCTCTTGGATTAATAAAGTATTCTGGTTCTGATTATTCACTAAGCAGCAAACTTTTATTTATTTTTATTTCTGGTTTTCCTACAAAAGCAAAACACAAGATCTCCGTGATGCTCATTTAAACAAAACTGAAAGATGAAGCAACATGTAAATTGAAACCTGAATATCCATCAGCTGCTGTTCCACCACAGCTCCAGCAGAGGGCGGCAGGCTCTATATTATAATACTATATCTACACAAAGATATCAATAATTATAAACCCCTGGAATAAAACCATATCAATAATGAATGTTCTATAATGAGCATTAAACTGTACAGTATATCTCTGCTGTGTACAATACTTTGAAGATAGTACTGGATAGTAACTACCTTTACTCAGGTACTGCACTTCTGGGGTACTTTGAGTATTTTGAGTTTTAGGACTCATTATGCTGACTCATATCAGGGTTTAGGATCATGATGCTGACTCATATCAGGGTTTAGGACTCATGATGCTGACTCATATCAGGGTTTAGGATCATAATGCTGACTCATATCAGGGTTTAGGACCATGATGCTGACTCATATCAGGGTTTAGGACCATGATGCTGACTCATATCAGGGTTTAGGATCATAATGCTGACTCATGTCAGGGTTTAGGATCATGATGCTGACTCATATCAGGGTTTAGGATCATAATGCTGACTCATATCAGGGTTTAGGATCATAATGCTGACTCATATCAGGGTTTAGGATCATGATGCTGACTCATATCAGGGTTTAGGAACATTATGCTGACTCATATCAGGGTTTAGGATCATGATGCTGACTCATATCAGGGTTTAGGATCATTATGCTGACTCATATCAGGGTTTAGGACTCATGATGCTGACTCATATCAGGGTTTAGGATCATTATGCTGACTCATATCAGGATTTAGGATCATGATGCTGACTCATATCAGGGTTTAGGATCATTATGCTGACTCATATCAGGGTTTAGGACTCATAATGCTGACTCATATCAGGGTTTAGGATCATGATGCTGACTCATATCAGGGTTTAGGATCATAATGCTGACTCATATCAGGGTTTAGGACCATGATGCTGACTCATATCAGGGTTTAGGACATTATGCTGACTCATATCAGGGTTTAGGATCATAATGCTGACTCATATCAGGGTTTAGGATCATGATGCTGACCATATCAGGGTTTAGGACCATAATGCTGACTCATATCAGGGTTTAGGACTCATGATGCTGACTCATATCAGGGTTTAGGACCATAATGCTGACTCAGGTCATTGTTTTTAGGACTTATTATGTCATCTCTTTCTACTCCTTTAGCTCTCTAGGATCATAATGTTTGTAAAACTTAAAAAGTCAGAATGGTTCATTTTTAATATGTATTTCTGATCTCTGACCTTTTTAGGTTGTTGCTATTATATATATTAGGAATGAGTCCCAGGTGACTTCAACAGACTGAGCTGCACGTCTGCTTTCTCCTCCGTCTGTTGCTTTGTTTGTTCTTCAGCAGGATGTATGACCCGATATCAATGAACCTTGTTTCAAGATGAAGCAGGAACAACACGTTTAGTTTAGGAGAGGATCTGCAAATAAAACACGATACTTCAAACATGAACCCAAAGTGAATTCTATCATTTCTTCTTTAAGTTACATTCAGGGTCAAATTGACCCGTTTGAAAGTTGGAAAATCTACGAAAAATACTTTCAAGTATTTTTTTTATATGAAACTTCTTCTCCTTAATTAGTGCAATAAACAAGTAAAATGAAAATGGTTCATGTCATGCATTTGGAATCCCCCCCCTACATGTCTATATCACAGAGATGGTATTCGGGTAAATCTGACCCGGCAGTGAAAGTGGAGGCTAAAAGGGGTCAGAAATGTACACACACACACACACACACACACACACAACACCCACCACACACACACACACACACACACACACACACACACACACACACACACACACACACACACACACACACACACACACACACACACACACACACACACACACACACACACACACACACACACACACACACACACACACACACATAGCGTTAGTCTATCTTTCCTTTCAGAACCTTGCCTGTAAACTGAACAACATGTCATTAAGAAACCTGCGTCATCAAACTGAAACATTTAAATATGTTCCCCACATAAAATCAAAGCAATCCCACGACCAGGTATTCAGTGAATATCTTTTAATGTGTTTACAAAACCAAAATAAATATCAAATAATCAACATATATGAAGCTTAACATTTTAAATGCTCAGAACAAATCGTACAAAAAGCTTTTTTACAGAGAAATAAAACCAAGCGTTCTGCTTCACAACGCACAGCTACATGTATATACCAATAACTCAATATGATGGAATAATATAAACCTTTAATTAATGCTGTGTGTGATGATGTGAGGGGCAGCGTGTGCTGTTGGTGCCACATCATAAACGGAACATTTCAGATAAAAAGCAGGACAATTTGAGGCTTAAAAATATGAGAAGACTGATCAATACCTCCATAATCTTCAGTGTGGTTAGCTATGAATCTTCCAAAACTTCCAAACACCTTGTCCTGGACATAGTTTCTACAGCATAAACTGTGGAACAGTACAGTAGGCCCACACAAACTGCAGAACACCGGGCTTTGGGAACACTCAAAATTACTTAATTTAATTCCCATTTAACCTGTTAAGGGGCTTTTTTCCCCCGTTTTTTTTCTCACGAAACTGTGTCTCAGGGCTTCTTAAAATGTAATAAACTATTCATGTGTCCTACTCAGAGGAAACGCATCTAACTGATGATATGAACCATGTTTACCGAAACAAAACACAAGTCTCACAAGAAGCGTCTAAATGAGCCCTGAGCGAAAAAATGCTAACGCACTCTAGGTATAAATCAATCGATATACTTATCGGATATGCACAAACAAGCTTACAAGCTGAGATTCCACATATTCTAGAAATATAAGTATCATCACTGAGCGATCAGAACTCGCGGCAGGGGAAGCAAATACAGACATCACACGACGTAGCTTTAGGTAGCAAAACACGGAGATATGCTCACTTTTGCAGAATACAATTCTGATCAAAAACGAGAAAAACGCAGCTGAAGGTTAATCCATAGGTTAATCCAATGTGTCTGTCACTTTGAAAATGATTGATGATCCATAATTCCATTTTTATGTCAAAAACTGAGTTTCATTAGCTGCTAATGGTAGCTTCCAGAGTGTATGACAGCTTCCTGTTTTGTCTCCTTGGATACGAGTCCAAACAACTCACAGACTGCACCGGGCGCTCACGTAGGAGCCCTGTGACCATCAGATTTGACGACGCTGATTGGCTGAAATTATGTTTTCGCGGCATAGTTTACACGTTACAGATAGCAACAGTCAGCTGCTAGTGGCTGCTGCTGCACTGGTTGAGGCTCCTCTCTTAGCGCCCAGACGAGAGAAGGTACACGGGCAAGGCCAGGCAGGAAACATGTGACTTATCAGTAACTTTAGACATCGTAACACAATTTTAAACGAGATTTTTTATTGTAGATTATACATTTTACTGATACCAATTATATAATATTTACCTTGTTCATTAAAAATAAAAATAAAAATATATATTTTTTAAATATATTTTTTATTTATTTTTTTAATATGGGAAGAGGTGGGGCGGCGCCCCTAGCGCCCCTATGGACCGGCCGCCACTGATCAGAGTGTCATAGGAGACTCTGTAGAAGGAGAGGAGCCAGCAGGATGATCCAGATACACTGCTACTCTACCAGAGGAGGAGGAGGAGGAAGAGGAGGAGGAGAAGAAGAGGAGGGGTGTTTCTCTGTTATTGTGCCAGACAGATAGACCCTCCAGAAAAACGCGGGCTAAAATCCTTGATTATGCGATTAAACATGCGGGGGTTTTTATGCGAAATATGCGGAGAAGTTGCGAAATATGCGGAAATATGCGAAATATGCGAAAAGTTGCGAAATATGCGGGAGGCGGAAAAAAGGTGATTCTTCTCCCACACCCTGTTACTAGGCTACTACTGAATGAAAGGAAGCCCTTTTAAAGAGTTCCTATGATACACACACACACACACACACACACACACACACACACACACACACACACACACACACAACACACACACACACACACCACACACACACACACACACACACACCACACACACACACACACACACACACACACACACACACCACACACACACACACCTCCGCCTCATTCTGTTTTCATTTACCCGTTCGTTATCTGACCAGCTTCAATCTTGTATGCTCCAACACACAGTTGCACGGGGTGCAGAATAGTTTCCCCCCACTTTCGTGCAAGACATCTGCGTACTGCTTTGCCCGGTCTTTAGCAGAAATGTTCGTAAGCAAATGGGATGGATTCGATTTGTTCATCTTGGTCAGAGCCGTATAATAGTATAATTATAATAGTATAATAATAATAGTATAATAGTATATAATAATCTATATGGCGCTGATCTTGTTGCTTTTCTCTCTCGTGTGAGTTCCACACATTCACTCTACGGTGTTGTTTACCTGCGCGAGCTGATGACATCACTACTTCACGTTAACTTTATTTTTCCTCAATTTTGTGTGGAAAAATGCGGGGATTATGCGGCCTTTTAAAAATATGCGCTATTTTGCTGATTATGCGGTAAATTATGCGATCGCATAATCGCGTTTTTCTGGAGGGTCTAGACAGAGTAACGAACAGAATAATAATAATCCTTATATTTATTATAGCGCTTTATCAATGACTCAAAGCACTTTACAGATACACATTACACATACAGATCATACGTAATGGTCTACTGTGGACAACACCCACAGGAGCAAGTTCAGGTGAAGTGTCTTGCCCAAGGACACAACGGCTTTACAGACGCAGCAGGGCGGGTTTCACCCCCTTGATCTGATGATCAATGCACAGCGCACTGCGCCACACAGGCCATCTTCACACCTCGAAGTCATCGAGGCGCTTTTACAAGTACACATTGATATCATACATGTACTGTGGACAATACCCACAGGAGCAAATTCGGGTGAAGTGTCTTGCCCAAGGACACAACGGCCTGACGCAGTGGCGGCGAGAACAGCTCAGACTCCAGGACTGATCATTCCCTCCAAACAAACAGTCATCACTGTCTCCTGAGGAGGAGGAGTATGCTTGTCTCTTATTGTGACTGACAGAGTTAAGACCACCAGAGCAGTCCAGACTCCAGGACTGATCATTCGATCCAAACACACAGTCCTCACTGCCTCCTCTCCTGCTGATTCCTCTGTAAGTCACTCTCTGGATGATCAGGAGCTGTGTGGCAGTGGGGTGTGGTTAGGCGCCGGCTGCTGGAGTGATGGGAGTGGCTCGGCTGGAGACCAGACAGCTGACCAGAATCAGGTAATCAGTCACTCAATAAAAGCATGTTGGTAACCTGGTTCTGGTCTCTCTTAGTAGAGGCTGGATCCTGAGAGGAGGATCCCCGGAGCCGAAACAGCCTCGGGATATAGCGGGCCGTGTTCTATTGTGAACTTCCCCCAGGCTGGCAATAAGTTTCATTTTCACCACACACCTTCTCCTTCCTTCGTTTTGACCCCAGTGTGAGCCAGAATGTTCACAGGCTGCTTCTGCTTTCACACGTGTCACCTTCCTGACAGTTTGAGGGCTCTGCTGGCTGTGTATGAGTCCAGGGTGAGTTCACAGGAATCTGATGAGAGACACAGACAGCAGTCTATCATCAGACTCACCTGAAGGCTTTACTCTCTGCCTAAAGCAGCTAAACTAGGGGCTGAATCTAATCAGCCCTAACTATAAGCTTGATCTAATCCGCCTTATCATCTCCTAAATAAGAAACCTGGGAATCAAACCACCGAGCTTCCAGTAGAGTGGTGCAGGAATGAGTCCTAAAATCCTGACATGAGTCAACAACTCATCACTTCCTGTCCCTGGTCTGCAGTGCAATGGTTTTCTGAATGTGTTTTTGGTTGTTATCCTGAAATAAGGACTGTGGTTAACACAAGCTGAAGACATTTAAACATTTTGTTCTACGACACTAAAATACGTCAGTAAATACCCTGGACTTTCATTTTCAACCCATTTGTTTTTTTGACCTTATGTCGTCATCCATTGAGCTCTACGTGACAATTCAGGGTACACGTGACAAGCCCAGAAAAAAAAGAATCAGTTATGCAACAAGTGAAAGTGAAACTCCTCTCCACTTTATAAAAGACATTTTGTCACATCAGTCCCTCACTTTCTTCATTTGACGTTCTTCAAGAACAACAGCAGGTATGAGCTTGTTTTTAGATTAAGATTTTGTTTTGGTGGATTGGCAATTTCAATGTTGTGTTTAACAGAATACAATAAGAAAAGTATAATAGATGTAAAACCTGACTAGATAAAGTTTTGTGTTATCCACATATTGGTTTAATTCAGTTTTCTGGCAAGAATCTGTTGTTTATAAACAGTAGTTGTGCTTAATTCACTTTGCTGTGTCCGGTTGAGTTGAGTTTCACTCAGATCTTACGGTTCATAAAACACTTTTAGAGATATGTTTTACAAATTAAAGATTGACCAATGTTTTATTATTTTGGAAACCTTTAAATATGCTCTTCTCAAGTTAATTGGTAAAAATTAATCCAAACAGTAAAACACAAAAAGTGGAAACAGTTGATTTAGAGTTATAAGCAGGGGTTAAATTGGGCCGGGGCTGTCCGGGGCTCAGCCCCGGCCCATAGGACGATGCTCTGACGTTATCACCCTCGCTCATTTGTCATTTGTTTAAGCCATATGTTAAAACATCTCTCGTTCTTAATATAGACTTTATTTAGGGTCGATATGTGTTGACTTTACTTTAAAATAGCAGATCTCTGTGAAGATATAGTTTTTCCGCTTAGTGAACGTGTGTCTCTGCTCCGATCAGGAGCTGCAGCACCGCGGCTCCTTCGTGCAGAGAGTCTGCAGCGAGTCTGCAGCGGTACCGCCAAACCCCGACCCGTCTTGTAACACGGAGCCCGTTTCCTACACCATCAGGGCCGGTTATAACCAATTTGCTGCCCTAGCGAGATTTTAGCTGGTGCACTTTAAGCACACATTACTAGAGACCTGATCTAGGGGGTACAACTCTAAACACCCATATGAAAAAGATCGGTTTACATTTTAATAACCAAATATGTGAACATAACCAATAACCCATAGCCAATAACAAATAAATGTAACTTATTTAATTTGTGTTGTTCATTCATATCTTATTTTACCTAGTTAACATTTATTTATGCATATTTTTTTATCTCTCAAGTTTTAAATGATATTTCTGTTTTACTGTCCTATAGTATACACTGAAATGATTTCAAACCTGTTTATCCCAATAATTATAAAGGAGTGCCTTGGAAATATTTGTTTACATAAATTGCATTTATCTCTCTTGCTCGATCCCACGCCCAATTTGGCTGTGAGCTGCGGGCGCCTGATAAGCCAACACCCCCCACTTTCAGCACTTACAGCGCCCATCGTACAGGGCAAATGAAAAGTGTAACCGGGGTGAAAAGGGTGTTACATTTACTTAATTATGAATGTTGTTACATCAAGGCCGAAAATTAGGATGAGCGCAAACAGTCAAAAAAATGGTTTTCCCTCCCAGAGCTGCCAGTGCAGCGCCCCCCAGATCTGGCGCCCTAGATCAGTGGTTCCCAAACTTTTTGTGCCCAAGGCACACCAAAGGACAAGTAAAGATCTCAAGGCACACCTATTGTGCAAAATAGCCCTTATAACACGTGTTATCACTCATATCATGTAAAATAACTGTAAATGTGCATAATTATTTACTAATGCCAAATAAAATGTGACAAAGACAACTATATTACTCATGAAATATTTATTAACGAAATATTTCAGAAATTAATTTGAAACTTTATGAAATTAGGCTTCATCAAAGCAGCAACACACTCATTTAAACCAGACAGGTCACAACATAATGAGGCAAAGACTCAGCAGAAATTCAGCACAGAGAACTGTCAATGCAAGGAAGCTGCACTGTCCATGGGCCTGAACTACAAATTATAAATGTAACATTTCAGCAATCAGCATAGAAACATGTGCTATTGTAAATATTTTGCCGACTTACAAATTAGTGAGATACATGTGCCTGTCGGGCGCGCAGATTTTTTTAATCCTTGGTGGCACTGAGGAGAGGGTGTTGTGCACCGACAGAAATGCTAGAGAGATGCATGTTATTTACGTTTGCTTTCTCTCATTCCAGGCTTCCTGATTATTTTCACCTGTGTCTCCTGTGCTCATCAATGTCAGCCCCGCCCCTGATTGGTCCCACCTGTGTCTAGTTACCCTGTGCTTATATTCCCCTGTCTCCCAAGTGTTCTTTGTCAGTTCGTATTGTCTCTTGCTATGGTCAGGTCTATGCTCTTTGTGCTCTTGTAAAGTTTGATTCCTCACTACGTGAGCGCTTTCATTTTGTTCCTCTATTTTTGTCATCTCGGTTAGAGATTTGATAGTTACCTTTTTTGTTGTTCATTGCTGTATTTGGAAAATAAAGTATCTTACAAGTACTTTACCTCTGTCTCCCGGGTCGTGCAATTGGGTCCTACATCCTAAGTGTCTGAGTTCGTAACAGAACGAACTGACCATTATGGACCCAGCCGACCCAAGAACGCTTCACGCAGCGCTGTCAGCACAGGGCGTGAAGATCTTTCATCACGAGGAACAGCTGGGCCTAGTCAACCAGGAAATGCAAGAACTAAGAGGACGCCAGGCCGGGATTCAGGAAGCATTATCCACACAGATGCAACAACTGGCTGTCCAAATGAATCATTTTTTCACTCACCAACAGACTGCTCCTCCGGTGACGTCATCCACAACTGAGAGGTTGCCTGTCAATGCTCCAGCTGATTTCCCAAGTCAGGCTGTTTCTTCCCCTTTACGGCTGGCTCTTCCGGAGAGATTTTCCGGAGATTCTTCTAATTGCAGAGCCTTTTTGGTACAGTGCGATCTGCATTTTCAACACAACCCAGGAGCCTTTTCATCGGACCATGGTAAAGTGGCGTTTATTGTGTCTCATTTAACGGGAAGAGCTGCAGCCTGGGCTACTGCAGAATGGTCAAGAGAAACTGAACTATGTTACTCATTGACCGATTTCATAGAGACTATGAGTCGTATTTTTGACCACTCATCGCCTGCTACAGAGGCCAGCAGAAAACTTTTTCATATACGCCAGCTCAACCGCCAGGTGGTTGATTACGCCATCGAGTTTCGCACAGCAGCAGCGGACAGCGGATGGAATGTTCCGGCTCTTCGTGACGCCTTCATGACGGGACTTTCGGAACCGATAAAAGACCAGCTGGCTCCACTGGAGACACCCCGGGATCTGGAATCTCTCATCGCCGTGGCCATCCGGATCGATAACCGTCTTCGGGAAAGAGAGAGGGAGCGTCGACGCAACCGAGACGTTATTCCCAGCTCCCAGAATGCATCTTGGTGGGTCGCGCCGCCAGCCGAGGATGTCCAGCCCATGTTACCACACCGTCAGAGGATTACACTTCCGAATGGCTCCGGGGAACCCATGCAGCTGGGAAGAACCAGGCTTTCTCTGGAGGAGAGGCAGCGCCGTCTACGGGAGGGTTGTTGTTTCTACTGCGGCCAGTCGGATCATCAACTCGCTTCATGCCCGGGAAAAGATCGTGCTCACCAGTCAAAAGGAGGGCGCTGGTGAGCAAGTTTCCCGCAGACTTTCCTCCTCGACCTGTTACGCAGGTAAACATTTGTATTAACAATCAAACCATTGACCAGGGTGTGTTAATAGACTCAGGGGCTGACGAAAGTCTTATGGACTGGGGCGTAGTAAATCAGCTAGAAATAAAGACTGTTCCGCTATCTCATCCTATTAATGCCAGTGCCTTAGACGGCCGCTTGTTGTTCACAGTTACCCATTGCACTGAGCCCATTCAGATTACTGTGAATAAGGACCATACCGAGAGCATGCAATTCCATATTTTTGAGTCGGCTCAGCACCCGATTATATTGGGGTTTCCATGGCTAAAGATCCACAATCCTCACATTGACTGGCGTTCAGGGAAAATTAAAGAATGGGGAGAGGATTGTATGGGCAGGTGTAAACTTTCACAACCTGTTAATGCACCAACAGACTCTCGTAAAATCATTATAGATCACCCCGACTATCCTGATCTACAGAAGGTACCTTCCTGTTACCATGATTTAAAGGAAGCCTTTAACAAATCCAAAGCCATGTCGCTACCTCCTCACCGAGATTTTGACTGTCCCATTGATCTCTTACCGGGAGCCCCCATTCCCAAGGGGAAACTTTATTCGATTTCGAGACCTGAGAGAGCAGCAATGGACGAATACATTTCCTCTTCACTCAAATCAGGAATTATCCGTCCTTCATCTTCTCCAGCCGGAGCGGGATTTTTCTTTGTGGGAAAGAAAGACGGGTCTCTGAGACCTTGCATAGACTACAGTCCACTAAATGACATTACGGTGAAGAACCGCTATCCTCTGCCACTCATGACATCTGCCTTTGAACTACTTCAAACTGCCAAAATATTCACCAAGTTAGATTTAAGAAATGCATATCACTTGGTTAGAATAAGAAAAGGGGATGAGTGGAAGACAGGATTCAACACTCAGAGTGGTCACTATGAGTATCTAGTAATGCCTTTTGGACTATGCAATGCACCGGCTGTGTTTCAAGCTCTTGTGAATGAGGTTTTACGGGAATTTTTGAATATTTCAGTGTTTGTGTATCTGGATGATATTCTGATTTTCTCCCCAGACACTAAGTCTCATGTTAACCATGTCCGTCAGGTTTTGCAGAAACTGCTAGAGAATCAGTTATATGTCAAGGCAGAGAAGTGTGAGTTCCACACAAAAGAGGTATCCTTCTTAGGATACATAATCTCACCTAATCATATGCAAATGGATCCTGCTAAAATCAGTGCAGTATCCCAGTGGCCTACACCAGACTCCAGGAAGAAGGTCCAACAGTTTCTAGGGTTTGCTAACTTCTATAGGAAGTTTATTAGGAATTTCAGTTCTGTTGCTGCCCCTCTACATGTTCTGACTTCTCCTAAGGTTCCTTTCAAGTGGACTCCCCAGGCGGACTTCGCTTTCCAACGTCTCAGAGAGAGATTCACATCAGCCCCCATACTCACCATTCCAGATCCCCAGCGCCAGTTTATGGTCGAGGTTGATGCTTCCAATGAGGGAATTGGAGGAGTACTGTCTCAACGTTCTGCAGAAGACAACAAGATGCATCCATGTGCTTACC
Organism: Trematomus loennbergii; assembly: GCA_012861695.1. Taxonomy (NCBI): domain Eukaryota; kingdom Metazoa; phylum Chordata; class Actinopteri; order Perciformes; family Nototheniidae; genus Trematomus; species Trematomus loennbergii. Next base: position 70,335 of record JAAOOA010000458.1, read on the forward strand.
TGTCGCGGAAACTGACAACGGCAGAGCGGAATTACGACGTGGGGAACAAGGAACTGTTAGCTGTAAAAGCTGCCCTCGAGGAATGGAGACACTGGTTAGAGGGTGCAGAGCAGCCGTTTTTAGTCTGGACAGATCACAAGAATCTGGAATATATAAGAAAGGCTAAGCGTCTCAACTCCCGTCAGGCCAGGTGGACACTATTCTTTAGTAGGTTCAATTTCACCCTCTCTTTTCGTCCCGGGTCTCAGAATCAAAAACCCGATGCTTTGTCTCGTCTTTATGATCCAGAACCACTTGCGGTAGAGCCCAAGACCATCCTTCCACTTAACCGTGTGATCGGAGCCTTTTCCTGGCAAGTGGAGTCGGACGTAAAAAAGGCGAATGTCAAGAATCCAGCACCTAGCGAGTGTCCCAACAATCTGCTGTTTGTTCCTGAGGCTCTTCACTCCAAGGTCATCCACTGGGCTCACTCATCTGTGCTTTCGTGCCATCCGGGGGTAACAAGGACAATGTTCAGGATACAACAACGTTTCTGGTGGCCAGCCATGAAGAAAGATGTGGCAGAGTACGTAGCGGCTTGTCCGGTGTGTGCGTGTAATAAGACCTCATCACAAGTCAAGATGGGCTTGCTCCAGCCCCTGCCGATTCCCCAACGTCCTTGGTCACACATTTCAATGGATTTTGTGACAGGATTTCCTTCATCCAGAGGCAAGACTACGGTCTTAACAGTGGTGGATCGATTTTCAAAGATGGCTCACTTCATCCCATTGACCAAGCTTCCCTCTGCCAAAGTCACCGCAGAGGTCATGATGAATCACATATTCAGGATCCATGGATTCCCTGATGACATTGTTTCCGACAGGGGTCCACAATTCATTTCCGTTTTCTGGAAGGAGTTTTGTCGACTCATAGGTGCCACCGTCAGCTTGTCATCAGGATATCATCCTCAGTCAAATGGACAGTCGGAGCGTCTGAACCAGGAACTAGAGACTACGCTACGTTGTCTCGTCTCCCGGAACCAGACTACCTGGAGTGACCACCTACATGGGTCGAGTTTGCCCACAATACTCTTCCTACGGCAGCCACAGGTGTCTCTCCATTCCATTGTGTCAATGGTTTCCAGCCTCCATTTTTCCCTAACAACGAGGAAGAGGTGAGGGTTCCATCGGCTCATGCCATGATCAGACGTTGTCGACGAGTTTGGGCTGGTGCTCGCCAGGCTCTTCTCCGAAGTTCAGCTCGGATGAAGGCTGTTGCAGACGTCCATCGCAGGGTCGCTCCCTCCTACAGACCAGGCCAAAATGTTTGGCTTTCCACTAAGGACTTACCACTCCATGTCGCCTCAAGGAAACTGGCTCCGAGATTTGTGGGTCCTTTCCCGGTGTCCAGAGTCATCAACCCGGTGTCTGTACGCTTGCAACTCCCCAGAACTATGAGAGTACATCCGACGTTTCACGTCAGTAAAATCAAGCCGGTGTGTGAGAGCACACTTGTTCCCGCCTCCAAGCCCCCTCCACCGCCCGAGTTCTTTGAAGGGGGTGAGGTTTACAAGGTCCGTAAGCTACTAGAGGTCCGTAATAGGGGGAGGGGGAAGCAATTCCTGGTAGACTGGAAGGGTTACGGTCCTGAGGCTAGAAGCTGGGTAGCTGCGTCATTTATCGTAGACAAGACGCTTATCCACGATTTTTACAATCAGCCTGGGCCATCAGGAGTTGGCCCTAGAGGGGGGGGTACTGTTGTGCACCGACAGAAATGCTAGAGAGATGCATGTTATTTACGTTTGCTTTCTCTCATTCCAGGCTTCCTGATTATTTTCACCTGTGTCTCCTGTGCTCATCAATGTCAGCCCCGCCCCTGATTGGTCCCACCTGTGTCTAGTTACCCTGTGCTTATATTCCCCTGTCTCCCAAGTGTTCTTTGTCAGTTCGTATTGTCTCTTGCTATGGTCAGGTCTATGCTCTTTGTGCTCTTGTAAAGTTTGATTCCTCACTACGTGAGCGCTTTCATTTTGTTCCTCTATTTTTGTCATCTCGGTTAGAGATTTGATAGTTACCTTTTTTGTTGTTCATTGCTGTATTTGGAAAATAAAGTATCTTACAAGTACTTTACCTCTGTCTCCCGGGTCGTGCAATTGGGTCCTACATCCTAAGTGTCTGAGTTCGTAACAGAGGGCCACTCGCAAGTCCTGTTCAACAGAGAGCCGTGACCTCCTGTTGTTCTTCATGTAAACCAGAGTAGAGAACGCCAACTCACACAGGTAGGTAGTGGGAAAAAGAAGAAGTTGCTCAATCGCGTGGTGGGAGATGCTTGGGTACTCCGATGCAGCAACCAAAACTGATCCAGTGGGAGCTCACTACATTTGAGTTTCAGTGTGCGGTACGGAGCTCTGCGCACTCCTCTCTCTCTTTCATAGTGAGCTTTTCTGTTGGGAATTCCTGGTGGAATGGGTCTCGGATCCAGGCATAGTCCTCGATGTCAGCCACACGTGGAAAATAGCGTCAACCTCTCTTTTAAGGTCTGAAGTTGTTTGGCATATACAGCGCGCTCCCTAGCTGCCTGCGGCGCAGCTGATGCCAGCGGGAACATGTCCATGGAGCCCTGTTCCAAAGCCTCGCGCCACAGGATAAGTTTGCCCATAAACCCCCGAATCTTGTCTGTCGATGATAAAATGTTTTCATTCCTGCCCTGAAGCTTGGCGTTTAACTCGTTGAGATGCCCAAATATGTCTGCGAGGTAAGCCAGCCTGGCGCACCACCTCTCATCCGCGAGCTTGTCTTTATGTGGGACAGCGTGTGTTCACGTGAAAACTCCAAAAGCTCTTCCCGAAGCTCATAAAGACGGGATAGGACTTTCCCCCGTGACAGCCAACGTACCTCTGTGTGGAGGATCAGGCTTTGGTGGTCGGCTCCCATCTCGGCGCACAGCTGGGAGAAGAGGCGAGATTTCAGGGGCCTTGATTTGATGTAATTCACCATCTTCTCCCGTAGTATGGCTTTCCATTTCTTTGCAGAAGAAAAGCGTCTCTTTGATAGAGTCAGCATCAACATATCTGACGTTTGCCAGAAGTTGGGCAGCCCCACTTATGTCAGTAGATTCGTCTATTTGTAGGAAAATCTGCCGCTCGCCTGCAGTGCCATAAGACAGGTAACTTTCATGATACTGTCCGCTGACAGTTTTTTTCCTCTTTTCTTTCGGTGGTGGGTTGTCGGCAGTCTCTGCACTGGTGGTTGGTGGTTTGCTCCGCACAAGAAAGCGCTCCATTTTCCCTCTTGCGTGTTTCTCTGTTTTAATTTGTCCTTCAGCCTTCGATGTGTCACGGTCTTATAATTCCCACCTGCAACTGCGTTAACAGCGAAATATGGGGTTCTGTGAGGATTTCTTTTTAAAGAATTGTTTTTAGGTATAGAGTTTGCCTCTGTATTATGAAATGAGTGCATACAAAGTACTGATATAGTAATAAAAAAATATTATTTTGTGTAGTTGTATATTGCAATAATAACGTATGGTTGTCACAAAATCCCACGGCACACCCGGACTTGCCTCACGGCACACCAGTGTGCCGCGGCACACTGGTGGCCGCGGCACTGGTGTGCACTGGTGTGCCGGGTGTTCTCAATCGCGAGTACGCTTGCTTGGTAGCACATGTCTGCCGAGCATCTTGCTTCAGAAGCGAGGCAAGAATACTTCCTGACATTCGGAAAACAAAGAGTGGAACAGGCTAGCAAGTGTGCAGGTGTGCTCATATGAGAGGCCCCGCCTCTTACATCTTCCGCCACAGATTTGGGGAAATTGGTCCGTGCGCAAAGCATTGTGGGATTTTAAGACCGCGGAGTCTACTCATGTGCAGCCTCGATATTTCTCCAAACGGAGTACGCCGGCTCGGTAGATTTCCAAGTATACTGGAGATTGGAACAGTACTTCGGCGGCACTCGATGACGTAGTATGCTTGAAATAGTGGCTCTGAAGCAGCTTTACTCGCGATTGAGAAACCCCACCGTTTGGGAACCCTGCCCTAGGCGGCCGCCTATGTCGCCTATGCCAAAAACCGGCCCTAACAACTTATTTAATTTGTTATCACAATTAATAATGTCATGTTTTTTTTATTCTTGAAGAGAATGTCCTTTTTTCTGGCATTCTTCCAGGATTAACAAAAATAAGAATAACATTGAGAAAAATCTTTGAAGTAAATGGCTGTTGTTAAACGCTTCCCACATTACTTCAATCGTACAGTAGAAAATATAAAAGTATCCAAGGAATACGCAATAGAATATATAAAGAATAAATGAAAAATCTCTACAAAAGACAAATACACAACAAAAACAGAAACTTTTGACATAGGTAATATATCGTCAACAAGGCTTCAAATGTATTCAGTATTGTATGAACATGTTTTAATTGGGTGTGCACGTCACATCCTCTAGGGGGTCCGGGGGTCTGCCCCCCGGGAAGAAATGTTGAAAATGTAAAGTAAAATGCTTCAATCTGGTGCACTTTAAGCACACATTACTAGAGACCTGATCTACTGTAGGGGGTACAACTCTAAACACCCATATGAAAAAGATCGGTTTACATTTTAATAACCAAATATGTGAACATAACCAATAACCCATAGCCAATAACAAATAAATGTAACTATTTAATTTGTGTTGTTTCATTCATATCTTATTTTACCTAGTTAACATTTATTCATGCATATTTTTTATCTCTCAAGTTTTAAATGATATTTCTGGTTTACTGTCCTATAGTATACACTGAAATGATTTCAAACCTGTTTTACCATAATTATAAAGGAGTGCCTTGAAATATTTGTTTACATAAATTGCATTTATCTCTCTTGCTTGCTCCCACGCCCAATTTGGCTGTGAGCTGCGGACGCCTGATAAGCAACACCCCCACTTTCATCACTTACAGCGCCCATCGTACAGGGCAAATGAAAAGTGTAACCGGGTGAAAAGGGTGTTATATTTACTTAATTATGAATGTTGTTACATCAAGGCCGAAAATTAGATGAGCGCAAACGGTCAAAAATGTTTTTTTCCCTCCCAGAGCTGCCAGCGCAGCGCCCCCCATATCTGGCGCCCTAGCGACCGTCTATGTCGCCTATGCCAAAAACCGGCCCTGTACACCATGCTAAATGTATGTCTGCATAAAGCTGAGTTATGATCAGTCATAATAACACAGCATTTGGTGATGATGAAATAGTTTACAGTGAGATTTACTCCCATACTTTTGGCCATACTCACGCAGCCCTACAAATGAATTGAGATTTCCACACAAATGTTCTTTAGCAAGTGTGCAGAGCACTGTTGATTTAAAAAAGCAATTTGAAGGTTGGATATTTGTAAACCTTTTTTTGTGTATATATATTAATAATTTAAGATGTAAATTTATTCGAGTTTATTTGTAGTATTTTCTATTTGTATTGTGACATTTGGTGGCATCAATGTGTGCATTTGATACAGATAATGGAGCAGTTGCTTTAGGGCCACAGCGTATGGGATATACACTGTGGCCCTAAAGCAACTGCTCCATTATAATAATAAGGTCAAATAATGAGATCCTCGACCTCCGCCCCCTCTCGCACCTCCACACAGAGCCCCCCCCACATATCAAATCCCAACTTAACCCCTAGTTATAAGGAGTTATACATGTATATCGAGTTAGGTCATGTGAGTTGAGAATTTTGGGTGTGTTTGTTTTAACTTTTGATGAAGAGATAAAGACCAATACGTTTTTTTAAATCAAGTGATCTTTAATGAATGTGATGATTTCCAAGTGTGATTTTGCTTGTGCTCTTAGTTGTTAAGAGGAACTGCAGTTTCGCAGTTTTGTAGGAGGAAGTTCTGTGGTTAGAGCGAGAGGAGGATGAGAGGTGAACCGTTTAAGACCTTGTAGGGAAGTCCTGGGGAGGGCAAAAGTACAGTACAATTATTATGAGTAGCGCACGTGACTTTACACACGAAGTAAGTAGCGCACGTGACTTTACACACAAAGTAAGTAGCGCACGTGACTTTACATACGAAGTAAGTAGTGCACGTGACTTTACACACGAAGTAAGTAGCGCACGTGACTTTACATACGAAGTAAGTAGCGCACGTGACTTTACATACGAAGTAAGTAGCGCACGTGACTTTACACACGAAGTAAGTAGCGCACGTGACTTTACATACGAAGTAAGTAGCGCACGTGACTTTACACACGAAGTAAGTAGCGCACGTGACTTTACACACGAAGTAAGTAGCGCACGTGACTTTACATACGAAGTAAGTAGCGCACGTGACTTTACACACGAAGTAAGTAGCGCACGTGACTTTACACACAAAGTAAGTAGCGCAGTGACTTTACACACGAAGTAAGTAGCGCACGTGACTTTACACACAAAGTAAGTAGCGCACGTGACTTTACACACGAAGTACGTAGCGCACGTGACTTTACATACGAAGTAAGTAGCGCACGTGACTTTACACAAAGTAAGTAGCGCACGTGACTTTACACACGAAGTAGTAGCGCATGTGACTTTACACACAAAGTAAGTAGCGCACGTGACTTTACACACGAAGTAAGTAGCGCACGTGACTTTACACACTAAGTAAGTAGCGCACGTGACTTTACACACGAAGTAAGTAGCGCACGTGACTTTACATATGAAGTAAGTAGCGCACGTGACTTTACATACGAAGTAAGTAGCGCACGTGACTTTACACACGAAGTAAGTAGCGCACGTGAATTTACACACAAAGTAAGTAGCGCACGTGACTTTACATACGAAGTAAGTAGCGCACGTGACTTTACACACGAAGTAAGTAGCGCACGTGACTTTACACACAAAGTAAGTAGCGCACGTGATTTTACACACGAAGTAAGTAGTGCACGTGACTTTACACACGAAGTAAGTAGCGCACGTGACTTTACACACGAAGTAAGTAGCGCATGTGACTTTACACACGAAGTAAGTAGCGCACGTGACTTTACACACAAAGTAACTAAAGCAAACTACAAGCAGTGGCTCCGTCTGTAGGGACTTGGGAACCTGAGGTTGCTGGTTCAAGTACCGAAAACAGAGCCAAGTCTCGGGTAGAGGAACTAAGGCCCCTGAAAGTTGAGGTAACCCTCCGAGGTAGAACGAAGCACAACCATGTTCCTTCATTACTTCAATATTTTTGAAATGGATGGTTGTATACTGTAAAAATATCTACTGCAACATTTTTAATTCCGTTCATGTTTGTAACCTTCCCATAACGGAAAGATGTGTAGGCTCGTCTAAAGGGGGCTGAGTCAGGCTTATCACATGTATCTCTGGAAATAATGATCAGAATGTCACCAAATCTGGACTAGATGTTCCCAGAGAGGCAGAGCATACATAAAGCAAATATTAGATCATTACCTTTTACCATCTTCTAGACGGTGTTACCTCATCAATAAATAATCATTGTATTATAAATCTTAAGGGTATGCTTGCACTGCTAATTGCAACATTAAATATATAATGTGCATTTAAAATAGAACATTGGACGTTGGTCTGATTACTTCTGAAAGCATTTTAAAGGTACAACATCAGTTGAGATTCATACAGGTTTTTTAGCCAATAAATGAAACGTTCAAACCCTTGGGGCTTTCATCTAGCCACTAAAGTAGATCTAGCTAATACCAAGTGCACAGATCATTAAAGGTAGAGCGGCCATTCAGTCGTATCATGGGACAACATGTGTTCTGTAGCATTGACATATTTACTTGTTGCCTTTTCTACTGAGGTGTGCACTCAACTATTATCTAAATGTTCAGCTCAGTTTGAACTCTTTTCTCTGCAGCCATGGGAGGATTATTCAGTTCTCCACCCGCTCCACCCGCTCCACCCGCTCCACGTAAGACTGTTTTTAAATGATGGACTAAATTACAAGAGTTACACCATTGTTTCGTCTTATCTGAACATTTATTTTCCTTGTCAGTTCTCAGTAAACCATGGAGGGAAATCAACTGGTGGTAAGTGTGTCTGCATCCTGAAAGCAAACTTATTACTCAGCAGTTTTAGTTTATTACAATTCATCCGAAACAATTTTCATTGGTGTGCAATGTTACTAATTTGTGATCTGCAGTTAGCAATGTATGCTCTTGAATCACTTGTTTTCCAAAAATCTAATGCATATCAATTTAAAGGTCTCATCACAAATAAAAAATGTTATTAACTGTAAAATGTAGGTAGGTAAGAAAGGTTGTTATTAATAAACAAGGCACTACATACATAGCCTTGCGTTAGACTTCCAAAAAACATTTGGCAATGCTGCTTTCAGCCATTATGCTTCATATAATCTGAGAGAAGCAGCAAATATTAAAAAATGTTTTATCATAAACTAAAATACCAGCTTAACCTTTGTGTGCAGTGTTGTATTATTCTATAGTTTTATTATTTACACTTTTCATCATTTATATTACATTTTATTGTGTTTTGTATATCAACATTTGATCAATATGACTTTTTTAATTCTATTTTACGACATCATTTTTAAAACTATTTTAGACATTGACATTTTGTGACTTCGACTTGTTTGAAAGTTCTGTTTAAACAAAGTTTGATTGATAACATTGTAAATCAAACTTTATTTAGATAAAAAGTCTTCATGTCTTACAGTATCATACTTTACATTTCCTGCCACTGTTTGAGTCTAATGTGTCCCTCCCTGATCAGTGATAAACAAGGCACTCTGCAGAGTGTGAACGCATCCGACCGAAGACTGAAGGCCGGGTATTCCGGATTCTGCTTCACGGTCTGATTGGAGCTGGAAAATCCAGTTTCATCAACTCTGGGACAGTGTCTTACAAGGAAGGATGTGCTTTCCGGCTTTGGTGGCCAACTCCTCTACTGACTCTTGCACCAAAAAGGTACGTTCAAAGATTTATACACTTTAAAGCGGCAATAGACAACCCTTTAAAGCTCTCCTATTATGATATATTGAACAATATATTATAGGGCCAAATCTAAAAAACATGTCTCTGAAGTGTTTTGCCAAAATACCAAAGAGATCACCATTCTAGCCTCATCCCCCTCTATTTCAGCCCTGTTGCTAAAGGGCTGATTCTGGCCCTTAAATGTAGCCGAGCTGCTGCTGGCCACGCCCCTTTGTGGCATCTTGTTTGTTTGTTTGTAGCCTTTATTTATCCAGGTTAAAAAATCCCATTGAGATCAACGATCTCTTTTACAAGGGAGACCTGCGGTACATTGAGTTACACATATAAAAAACAAACAGAAAACAAAAGGACATCACAACATAATTACAGGGGTATACATTAGCATCTATTTACATTTACAGGTATCCAATAATATTTCATCCAGCCGTGCTTTAAAACGATGCAAGGGAATCAAATGCTCAGTTTCAATGTTTTTTGCATGGTGTTCCAAGCCAGAGGAGCAGCGCACATAAAAGCTTTAGTACCTAAAACAGTCCTAGCACTTGGCACATGTAATAAAAACACATCCTGTGATCTCAGGCAATAGCTACTTGCCACTCTCCGTGAGATCAGAGAGCAGATATAAGTCGGTAGTTTACCCAGCATGGCTTTATATATGAACATACCAATGACTGAGCCTCCGTACAGTAAGTGAAGGCAGACCTGCCTTGGCATACAGGGTACAGTGATGAGTAAGTGCTTTACAGTTAGTAACACATCTCAGAGCACTGTGATCTGCATGCAAGCAGTGAGCTCTGTGAAGAGAAGGCTGTCTACCCAACCCAGTATCACGGCCAGACGTGTATATGTCACGTTGGTCCACGCTGGGAGGCGTCAGGGTGACACGGTTTCACCCAGGGCCGTTTCTAGCTTTTTGGGGGTCCTAGTTTTTTAACTAGGGGATTCCGAAGCCTGCCAGATTAAGGTGATCTGTGGAGATGCATCAATCTGTTACACTTTAAGAGGAAAACAGGCTAATTTCACAAAAACCAAGCGATTGAAACTTACAAAAAATGATATTAAAAAGGTAAACAACAAGGCTCCTCTACGTCAATACATGCAAGAGATGCAGCATTTTCTCAACAATGTTAATTTACATTTCTCATTTCCTCAGACGTCACTCATTGGGTGACAGCCCAACGATGATTTGGACTTTATTACCCCAAAAACACAAGCCTCAGCTTTGCTATCATTGCAGTTTAGTTGTGTTTTATCCTACATTGATTGTTAAGTGTATAATGCTTCACCGAACACAGGAGGGGCTCGGCTGTCTACAAATAAAGACGGCTCATTTTAACTCTCCCCAAATATATTTAGGCTGAACCTGAACTTTCAGCTTGGGGGCCCCTAGTGGCCGCAGGGGCCCTGTGCATCTGCACAGTCTGCCTATAGGAAGAAACGGCCCTGTCCGTTGTTCCCCGTTTTTAGAGATGTGGGTACGGAGGAAAAGAGAGAGGGTTGTATTTTCGGACACACATTTATTACATTACATGTATTATATATAAAAACATATCAAAAAGTGCATTTTACATAATAGGTGACCTTTAAGTTACCTCTTGTATTTGATGTACAGAGATCGGATGGCCCTGAGTTTATATGCCTTCTCCAATTCCACAAAACAAATGTGGATCGGACAGGCATACTCCCTTCCTGGATCCTTGCAAGATTAAAAGCTGGTCCGTCGTTCCTTGACCAGGCCTGAATCCGCATAATTGGTATCATTAAGGAGTTATTTCAGAAACCAACATAGGCCATAACAGTTTCATTTATCAACATGTAGTGTAACTTAACGGACCATCGGCCTCTCACTTCTCCCTCAGCCAGTCGCTGAAACAAACTAGCTTGTTTACGTTCTCAGATGTCAAGGCTGCTCTCTTCTTTTGCACTATGTTGCAAAAACAGTAACAAGTCAATCCAATTTTAATAAAACTGTTAAATGTGGGTGTGTGGCTATTTTACCTGCATGGTTCAAGGAGGGTCTCCAGCCTCTGCAGTTTGTCCCACTCAGATGTGGTCAACTTGACTAACTTGTGCTTCTGTCAGCCCAGCGTTGCCTTTACAGCCTCCTGGTTCTTCAGGAGGCGAGCGACGAGTTCCATCTTGTTGAAACATCCTGTATTAGTTGCTCCCTCTGCTGCTTGTGCAGTTCCTCCGTATTGGCAGGGCTGTGTTTGGTCTGTCCTCTACCACTGAAATTGGCCTGCAGTCCATTGCAATCCATTTCGTGATTGAGTTGGTTAATCTGTCACAGGTAGACTTCCTCAATCTGCGTCTGAATGCCTGATCGAGAGTGCCTTGACAAGACTGGTCGCTCACTTTAGCATCAGCGGCGCTGCTAGCTAGCACCGAGCTAGCTGCTAAATGCTTTGCGTTGAGGTGATATTTCAGGCTTGAAGTACTCCCATGGTAAGAAAATCATTTGCTGCAGGAATTGCAAAGAACGGTGCTCCTATCCACAGTTCCATCCGGGCGTTTTTTAAATGTAAATTTTCCATTCACTGGGCCAAGTACTGTTTTCTCATCCGCTTCCATCATGCTGACAAGGCTACTGTGGCTGCGGCGCGTCTGTTGACGTAACTTTGGTTCAAGGGGGCATCTGGAGCGCGATTAATCTGCAATCATTTTTTTGATCATTTTTTTCTGTGATTAATTAATTAATTTATCATAATTAAACACACTAATTTCACAGCCCTAGTAATAAGCATTAGTGACAGATTCATCAGCCAATCAGATTTTCTGAGCTAAACTTCTGTCATGAACTTCCTTCGTAGCATGGACTTTATTGACAAGTGTCGGGTGAGTACGTTACTATTCGGGTCATTTAGAGTGAGAGTGCACAATGACACAATTTAATAAAAGACTTCATGATCAATAGGCGCTTTCACACCGGAGTACTTTTCCCAGGAATAGTTCCGATAGTTCCTGGGATTTTGCGTTCACACCAAAAAAATCTGGAACTAGAACTTTTTTTGCGAACTTTTCACCCCTTTTTAGTCCCTGCTAGAGAGGTGGTACTTTCCTGGGGAGGAAAAGATTCCAGGTTTCTGATTGGCTGGGCGGATTGCAAACCACGCCCCGTAAACTCTGAAAGTTTTCTGAAGCCGCCATTTAATTGTCTCACATTAGCATTAGCATTAGCCCAGCGCAACCAACGGAGAGAGACTAACTTATGGCAACACAAAAGAAAACATGGGAGGTGGAGATGAGGAGGTGTCGGCGTTCGACGATTTACTCGGAAGGCTTCAGTAGAAGCTGCTGGGAGTCCCAGCAGCTTCTACTGAAGCCTTCCCAACTCTGGGGACTTCCAGCCGGGGACTTCGGGTGGCAGTATACGCCGTGAAAGTTGTTTGCAGCCTGCCAGTACAGAAGAAGAAGAAGTGACGTCAGCGGCTTCATTTGCGTATCTCCCTCAGGGACTTATTCCGTGTGAACGCGTTCTACTAGATAGTTCCAGAACTAAAGATTTCCGGGGAACTAAGGTCCGTGAACTATTCCTGGGAAAAGTACTTGGTGTGAAAGCGCCTAATGTTGGGACATTTCACCTGCATTTAACCCTTATCTAGTGTACTGTTGTGACTGTTGATCAGCTGTCGTATTGTTGAGAGACTTTTTGGCATAATGTGCGCATCATTTGATTATGGCTGCGTTGGCTGTAACTGTGTGTGTATGTGCTTTTCAATTGTTTACTGAAGGCCTGTCTAAAGCCCCACGGTATGCCACTGCTAGGATATGCTACAGGAATGGGCGATCAGAAAGGAAACTGAAAAAACAAAGGACATTAAAATAAATACATTTTTCTCCATGTGTGGTTCACAGCACACAACTTACAAGTTCAATAATGGAAACCAGGACACCTTCTACCCTTTTGTCATCAATGATAATATGGGCCTGAGAAACAACTGCAGCCGAAGCAACGGAAACAACCATGTGAGGTATATCGAACTGGCGTTGAAGGGACATGTGTCTGAAGGATACACGGTAGGTACAGCGTCTGTAAACTCTAATATAAGGGGTAAATGGTTCTCTGAATCTGTTTTGGTTGTTAGCCTGAAATAAGGTCTGTGGTTACACAAGCCGAAGAGATTTTAGCGTTTTGTTCTAAGACATAAAATACATCAGTAAATACCCCACTGGTGATTTAAAAAAGGGAGGTGTCTTAATGAGACGACTAAACGTCATCGCCCCCAACATTAGCCGCCTTTAGCTTAGCGGTGGTGACGTGAAGTCATGTGACCTTGCTGTAGTTCCTTTATAGCCCAACATAGCCACCTTTAGCTTAGCGGTGGTGACGTGAAGTCATGTGACCGTGCTGTAGTTCCTTTATAGCCCAACATTAGCCACCTTTAGCTTAGCGGTGTGGGACGTGAAGTCATGTGACCGTGCTGTAGTTCCTTATAGACCAACATTAGCCACCTTTAGCTTAGCAGTGGTGACGTGAAGTCATGTGATCGTGCTGTAGTTCCTTTATAGCCCAACATTAGCCACCTTTAGCTTAGCGGTGGTGACGTGAAGTCATGTGACCGTGCTGTAGTTCCTTTATAGCCCAACATTAGCCACCTTTAGCTTAGCGGTGGTGACGTGAAGTCATGTGACCGTGCTGTAGTTCCTTATAGCCCAACATTAGCCACCTTAGCTTAGCGGTGGTGACGTGAGGTCATGTGACCGTGCTGTAGTTCCTTTATAGCCCAACATTAGCTTTTACTTCAGAAATCATAAAGAGGTGTTAATATGTGGAGATTATCCTGCTGAAATAAACGTGTAAGTATCATAAACATTTGTTTGACAAAGAGATCATTTTCTGCAATAATCCAAAAATCACAAGGAGAAATCCCATTGGAGCAGGGAGATGCTGCCTTCAGGGACCAACACAGAAATCCCACATCCCTGCAGGATCTTATTAATCTTAGTTATTGTCATCCTTTAACTTAAATTCACTTGATTTTCAGTTCAAACCTGAACCAGGATGTCGATGGATGATCCATTCTTGAACCTAAAACCAAGTGCCAACGACAAAGTGCATGTCCTGGTTTTTGTTATTGATGCCAGCACGTTCTCTCAGATGAATGAAAAGCTGTGAGACGATACAGGACATCATAGATAAGGCCAGGCGACTGGGTGAGAGCTGAAACCATGTTTATTATCGTTCACTTTATTCTCACATTCACAGAAAACTGCATGTTTGATAAACGTCAGCTTTAACGGCTTCATGGTAATGTTTCATTCCACGACAGATATTCCTCAAGTGGCCCTTCTCACCAAAATCGATGAGTTCTGTCCTGAGAGTCAACAAGACGTAAAGAATGTCTACAAGAGCAAGATACTGATGGAAAAGGTATATTAGTTAACATATATGATGCTTGCTGTTATCAAACATTAGCTATCAATCTAACAAGCTGTACAGCGTTAGCTAGTTATCTCCTTGACAAGCTAGCTAACGTTTGCTATCGCTTTAACTAGTTAGCTAGCTTACGTTAGCTACTTATCCAACAAGCCAGCTAGCCATGTAAGCTATGTATCTCACATCTCCAAACATCGCTGTCAATTCTAAAATATACCTTTTTTCGGTAAAGTAAAGGCAAATTGTTAATTGAAATAGTGAGTTTCTCTCCTGAAAAACAGTTCATTTAAAAGCTTCAAAACATTTAATTTGGCAATTATTGAATATTGCATCAAACCCTTATATGTTATTTGAACTGTTGTGATATTACAAAGTCCTTGAAGAACCTATTGGACAAAATATAAAAGGTGGCGTGAAAACATGGTCAGTATTTGATTTCTCAACCTGAATTTCTTTTGGTTTCTAATCATAGATGAAGGAAGTCAGTACATGTGTGGGCATCCAGAGAACTGCATCCTTCCTGTGAAGAACTACTCAGAACTGGTCCTGAACAGTGACACTGACGCTCTGATCCTGAGCGCACTGAAACACATCCTCCAGTTAGGAAACGACCACGTCAACAAACACTATGCATGATGACTACTTGATGCAACATACAGAGTCAATTCATACATACAACACATATTCATGTATAAAAGACTTACAAAAAATTGGCAAGGCAAGGCAAGGCAAGGCAAGTTTATTTATATAGCACCTTTCAACACAAGGCAATTCAAAGTGCTTTACAAAAAAATGAAAGACATTAAGAAAATGGCATTTAAAATCAGTCAAAAAGAAAAGATAATAAAATAAACATTAAAAGAAAAAATACATGAATAAAAGTTACAGTGCAGTTTGAGATGTGAATAGTTCAATTAAAAGCAGCGGCAAAAAGAAAAGTCTTCAACCTGGATTTAAAAGTAGTCAGAGTTGCAGCGGGCTTCAGAACAGGAGTGATGTGATCCACTTTCTTAGTGTCAGTGAGGAACCAGTGTAAAGACTTCAGAACAGGACTGATCCACTTTCTTAGTGTTCATTGTGAGTGAGGAACCAGTGTAAAGACTTCAGAACAGGACTGATGTGATCCACCAGTTCTCTTAGTCAGTGAGAACCAGTGTAAAGACTTCAGAACAGGACTGATCCACTCTCTTAGTGTAGTGAGGAACCAGTGTAAAGACTTCAGAACAGGACTGATCCACTCTCTTAGTGTCAGTGAGGAACCAGTGTAAAGACTTCAGAACAGGACTGATGTGATCCACTTTCTTAGTGTTCAGTGAGGAACCAGTGTAAAGACTTCAGAACAGGACTGATCCACTCTCTTTGTCTTAGTTCAGAACGTTTGATCCACTCTCTTAGTGTTAGTGATGTGATCCACTCTCTTAGTGTCAGAGAGGAACCAGTGTAAAGACTTCAGAACAGGACTGATCCACTCTCTTAGTGTTAGTGAGGAACCAGTGTAAAGACTTCAGAACAGGACTGATCCACTTTCTTAGTGTCAGTGAGGAACCAGTGTAAAGACTTCAGAACAGGACTGATCCACTTTTAGTGTCAGTGAGGAACCAGTGTAAAGACTTCAGAACAGGAGTGATCCACTTTCTTAGTGTCAGTGAGGAACCAGTGTAAGACTTCAGAACAGGAGTGATCCACTTTCTTAGTGTTAGTGAGGAACCAGTGTAAAGACTTCAGAACTGGACTGATCCACTTCTTAGTGTTAGTGAGGAACCAGTGTAAAGACTTCAGAACTGGACTGATCCACTTTCTTAGTGTCAGTGAGGAACCAGTGTAAGGACTTCAGAACAGGACTGATCCACTTTCTTAGTGTTAGTGAGGAACCAGTGTAAGACTTCAGAACAGGACTGATCCACTTTCTTAGTGTTAGTGAGGAACCAGTGTAAAGACTTCAGAACTGGACTGATCCACTTTCTTAGTGTCAGTGAGGAACCAGTGTAAGGACTTCAGAACAGGACTGATCCACTTTCTTAGTGTCAGTGAGGAACCAGTGTAAAGACTTCAGAACAGGACTGATCCACTTTCTTAGTGTTAGTGAGGAACCAGTGTAAGGACTTCAGAACAGGACTGATGTGATCCACTTTCTTAGTGTCAGTGAGGAACCAGTGTATAGACTTCAGAACTGGACTGATCCACTTTCTTAGTGTCAGTGAGGAACCAGTGTAAGGACTTCAGAACAGGACTGATCCACTTTCTTAGTGTCAGTGAGGAACCAGTGTAAAGACTTCAGAACAGGACTGATCCACTTTCTTAGTGTTAGTGAGGAACCAGTGTAAGACTTCAGAATGGACTGATCCACTTTCTTAGTGTCAGTGAGGAACCAGTGTAAAGACTTCAGAACTGGACTGATCCACTTTCTTAGTGTCAGTGAGGAACCAGTGTAAGGACTTCAGAACAGGACTGATCCACTTTCTTAGTGTCAGTGAGGAACCAGTGTAAAGACTTCAGAACAGGACTGATCCACTTTCTTAGTGTCAGTGAGGAACCAGTGTAAAGACTTCAGAACAGGACTGATCCACTTTCTTAGTGTTAGTGAGGAACCAGTGTAAAGACTTCAGAACAGGACTGATCCACTTTCTTAGTGTTAGTGAGGAACCAGTGTAAAGACTTCAGAACAGGACTGATCCACTTTCTTAGTGTTAGTGAGGAACCAGTGTAAAGACTTCAGAACAGGACTGATCCACTTTCTTAGTGTTAGTGAGGAACCAGTGTAAAGACTTCAGAACTGGACTGATCCACTTTCTTAGTGTCAGTGAGGAACCAGTGTAAGGACTTCAGAACAGGACTGATCCACTTTCTTAGTGTCAGTGAGGAACCAGTGTAAAGACTTCAGAACAGGACTGATCCACTTTCTTAGTGTTAGTGAGGAACCAGTGTAAGGACTTCAGAACAGGACTGATGTGATCCACTTTCTTAGTGTCAGTGAGGAACCAGTGTAAAGACTTCAGAACAGGACTGATCCACTTTCTTAGTGTTAGTGAGGAACCAGTGTAAAGACTTCAGAACAGGACTGATCCACTTCTTAGTGTTAGTGAGGAACCAGTGTAAAGACTTCAGAACTGGACTGATCCACTTTCTTAGTGTCAGTGAGGAACCAGTGTAAAGACTTCAGAACAGGACTGATCCACTTTCTTAGTGTCAGTGAGGAACCAGTGTAAAGACTTCAGAACAGGACTGATCCACTTTCTTAGTGTCAGAGAGGAACCAGTGTAAAGACTTCAGAACAGGACTGATCCACTTTCTTAGTGTTAGTGAGGAACCAGTGTAAAGACTTCAGAACTGGACTGATCCACTTTCTTAGTGTTAGTGAGGAACCAGTGTAAAGACTTCAGAACTGGACTGATCCACTTTCTTAGTGTCAGTGAGGAACCAGTGTAAAGACTTCAGAACAGGACTGATCCACTTTCTTAGTCTCAGAGAGGAACCAGTGTAAAGACTTCAGAACAGGACTGATCCACTTTCTTAGTGTTAGTGAGGAACCAGTGTAAGGACTTCAGAACAGGACTGATCCACTTTCTTAGTGTTAGTGAGGACTCGAGCAGCAGCGTTCTGAATTAGCTGCAGCTTTCTAATAGATGTGTTAGTGAGACCTGCAAAGACACCATTACAGTAGTCCAGTCTACTGAAGATAAAAGCATGGACAAGTTTTCCAGATCCTGCTGTGACATTAGTCTTTTAATCCTAGATATGTTCTTTAGGTGATAGTAGGCTGATTTAGTAACTGTTTTAATGTGACTGTTGAAACTCAGGTCAGAGTCCATGACTACACCTAGATTTCTGGCTGTATCTGTTGTTTTGAACATTGCAGACTGAAGCTCAGCGCTAACTTTTATACGTTCTGCCTTGGCTCCAAAAACCATTACCTCAGTTTGATCTTTGTTTAATTGGAGAAAGTTCTGACACATCCAGTCATTGATTTGTTCAATGCACTTACTCAGTTGGTACGTCTTCTATACATGAATATGTGTCCCCGGTGTTCCAGGGAACTCACCAAGTGTCAGAAAACACAACCCTCTCTATTTTCCTCCATACCCAAATCTCTAAAAAAGGGGCTGCAACGGATCTGATAAAAACTGATCCAGATTTGAACACTGTCCTGACGTCAGGACGGTGGCGCTACGGCTATTGGGCCAACTCCACCAATCAGGAGGAGACAGCCACGGCCATTGCCGTTCCAAAGCGCTGGAGACGCTGTAGTACATATGCCAGGCCTGTAAGTGGCGCTGTAGTCTGCCACAAAAGCAGCGAAGAAGACTTCCCGCCCATAGTTACCATGGTTCCTAGTGCATAAAATACATATTTACACTGTTTGTATGCTCTTGGATTAATAAAGTATTCTGGTTCTGATTATTCACTAAGCAGCAAACTTTTATTTATTTTATTTCCTGGTTTTCCTACAAAAGCAAACACAAGATCTCCGTGATGCTCATTTAAACAAAACTGAAAGATGAAGCAACATGTAAATTGAAACCTGAATATCCATCAGCTGCTGTTCCACCACAGCTCCAGCAGAGGGCGGCAGGCTCTATATTATAATACTACATCTACACAAAGATATCAATAATTATAAACCCCTGGAATAAAACCATATCAATAATGAATGTTCTATAATGAGCATTAAACTGTACAGTATATCTCTGCTGTGTACAATACTTTGAAGATAGTACTGGATAGTAACTACCTTTACTCAGGTACTGCACTTCTGGGGTACTTTGAGTATTTTGAGTTTTAGGATCATGATGCTGACTCATATCAGGTTTAGGACTCATTATGCTGACTCATATCAGGGTTTAGGATCATAATGCTGACTCATATCAGGGTTTAGGATCATAATGCTGACTCATGTCAGGTTTAGGATCATGATGCTGACTCATATCAGGGTTTAGGATCATGATGCTGACTCATATCAGGGTTTAGGATCATTATGCTGACTCATATCAGGGTTTAGGATCATGATGCTGACTCATATCAGGGTTTAGGATCATGATACTGACTCATATCAGGGTTTAGGATCATGATGCTGACTCATATCAGGGTTTAGGACTCATTATGCTGACTCATATCAGGGTTTAGGACTCATTATGCTGACTCATATCAGGGTTTAGGATCATAATGCTGACTCATATCAGGGTTTAGGATCATAATGCTGACTCATGTCAGGGTTTAGGATCATAATGCTGACTCAGGTCAGGGTTTAGGATCATGATGCTGACTCATCAGGGTTTAGGATCATAATGCTGACTCATATCAGGGTTTAGGACTCATAATGCTGACTCATATCAGGGTTTAGGACTCATTATGCTGACTCATATCAGGGTTTAGGATCATAATGCTGAC
>JAAOOA010000458.1:95000-162500 GCA_012861695.1 Trematomus loennbergii
CAACAATAATAATTCCCAAAATGTGCATGGTAAAAGGAATATGTGTTAAAGTGTAAGGATCATGCATTAATCCAATGGAAACATCCCATTGGATCAGGGGATGCTGCCTTCAGGGCACAACACAAGAATACGACATCCTGCAGATCTGTGTATAAATACATGTGTCTCGGTTTCCAGGTAAACTACATCGTTATTTCGTGGAACTGTTCAAAGAAGATCCCGGGGTTTCAATGGGTTCATTTGTTGTGATTCTGAGCGTCTCGTCCTCTCTTCACATCTGTTTCCACTGCTGGATGATTGAATGCGTCCCGCTCTGCAGCTTCTGTCTGCAGGGTTATTTATTTCCTCTCCGCTCTTTTGTTAACCTCCGTGTCGGGGTTCACTCCTCGGCTGGCTTCATGCCGCGTTATGAATTAAGTGAGGCTGTCAGCGAGCTCCCTGCTTCTCTTTCTGAGGAACAAATCCAGCTGTTGATATCAGATATGTAAACGCTCGGTGACCTGCGAGATGTCACAGTTTCGAACACTAAGAGTTATTCAGAGTTATTCACACAGATCTCCTGACTTCCTGTGCAGTCTGAGAAACGTTTCTGTTTGGATGTTCATTCATGATTTATCATTTTGTAAATGTGAGTGTAATTGTGGAGTATTATCTGGATAGTGAAATGTAGAATGTTTCATATTTGGGATGTGGTCGGTAAGTCACATGACCACAGTCAGGTCAGAGGGCATAGCCATTGCATTATGGGTAAGAGGCAACATGCCGTTGAAGTCAGTGTTCGAATTACCCATTTGCTTTCGGGGGAGCCCTATTTATTTATTTTTTGGGCAATCATATAGGCAGACCTGAGAGATGTATATGTTTCCTGCATTAGATCAACATTGATTGCCAATAGGCCTACCTCTTTTTTCTCATCTCCCAAATCTCGATCGCTTTTTCGTGTGCCTGGCTCTTATGGTGCTTATAAATCTTTTTCCGCAGGTTTTCTGTTGATCACTGCTGACTTTTCCCTGAATCCATTCTTGTGAAAGGTGCACTCCGGTGGATTGTTCTGCGAGCGGCAGGGAGATCAATATACGTTTGGCCTCTTTGGATTCCTTTCATTCCACTCACTCCATCTTTTCTGTGTCCAGTTAGAAGGCAGGTCATGGGCATCGTCAGGAAAGGTTCGCTAGCGCAGGCTGCGCCGGCAGCTGTGGCCGTTGTTGAAGCCTCTTCAGGCTCCGCATCGGCAGGCCTCTCCCTCGGTGTGGAGCTGCCAAACTCGACCCTAACGCCGCTTACAGCCGGCTAACTAAAAGTAGTTCCGTTCACGTTGTCATTTTTAGACTCCTTCGCTTCTTTGCTTGTGAATCCAAAAGCTATGCTTGGCTGTTTTCGTTTCCATATTTTTTATTACAAAGCCAGAGTTAAAAAATATCAAATGAACATTTCAAATACCGCGCCGGCATCCCCGCGTAACCATAGCAACGTAAGTAGCGTAAAGAATGCAGCGCCGCCACGTACAGATGGCAACACCCAGAAATATTCACAAATATAAAACAAATATTCAGAAACTGTAATGAACAATAACTATTATTTATTTACAGAAACTCAACATTTATAATCTGTGTGACACAAATATGCACAATTGTTTTGGGCTCCCCTATTTATCTCAAAGTCGGCCTAGCCAAGCTCCCCCGAAGGGAGGGAGCTCCCCCCCATTTCGAACAGTGGTTGAAGTCATCTACAGGGTTCAAGAGCAGGGGCGGAATTCAGCCCTGGAAACTGACCCAGTCCGGACACATGAAATGTCAAATGTTAGAAATCCGCTGTTTATTATTTAAAGTTTTAAGTCTGATTCGCTCCTTTTTTCCTCTCTGTACACAGCTCCAGTTTGGGCATTGGCCTGTCATCAGATTTCATTTTGAGTTGCTGCTGTAGTAGTGGAAGTTTAGTACAATTATTTATTATGAAATAATCCAAATCTCCACCCTCCATAATTGCACTTGCTTCAGTTGCTTGCTACTTTTTAAGGGCGGTGATGACAGTTACAGTACAAACTGAAGTT
This sequence comes from Trematomus loennbergii, assembly GCA_012861695.1. Lineage (NCBI taxonomy): Eukaryota > Metazoa > Chordata > Actinopteri > Perciformes > Nototheniidae > Trematomus > Trematomus loennbergii. The sequence continues at coordinate 97,051 of JAAOOA010000458.1, forward strand.
GATGCGTTTTGATTGGATTGTGAGGCATGACGTGAGCCTCATCTGATTGGTCAATCCCTCCATTTCTTTTCACCAAGGGAAGCCAATTTCGGCTAGCCTCCTCTCGCAACAGAGAGTGCAATCTACTGTTTCACCATAACATCTAGAGGGGCGCTGTTTCACTCTTTGTAAAATACTCAATGAGAATGGGGGAGAGATGGGCCGGCAGAGTAATTACCGAAACTAAACGAAGTGTTTTTATTTATTTATTAAAATGATAACTACAATCCAAAAAACAGGGGAAGCCTGGCTTCCCTTGGCCTCCAGGAGAAAACGCCACTGAGTTCAAGGGATAATTCTCACCCACCTCTTGCTCTTGCTCTGCACTTGTATGTGCCAGTTGAGCTGGTTCTTCCTCCAGCTCAACTCTCTGTCCCTCATCATGAACGCAGGAGGCTGGCTGTATATCTGAACTCGCCCTCATCATTCTCTTCATCATCTTGCACTTGTTCTAAGCTGCTGCTGATAGTGCTTGTAGCAGAGCTGCTGCCAAAAAGGTCTGTCAATTTGCGACATTTATATGCTTCACCTGCGAGTGACTTCACCTTTTTTTCTCTTGCCTTCTCGGCCGCACCTTTTTCTTTTCGTTTTGTTTGATTTTTATCCATGTTTTTTCATTCTCCCTGTCTGCCGCGGCGTCTAATCCCTTCTCTTCGTGTGGCCGTCTTTTCTTCTTCGTGTGTGATTATTTGACAGATAAGAACCACACAACTGCATTAGTGGCCGCTGTCGCCTCTGTCGGCCGTCAGCGCAACTTAAATGATGACGTTAAACATTTTCTTTTAAAGGGCCGTTCTGTGGTTCTCCAGATTCTACAGATGGCCAGTCCGCCCCTGTTCAAGAGGCGCACACGGTAAATGTTTCTCATTTGTTGTTATGTGTGTGTTAATATTTTACACTTTTTTTGTACTGTTTGTGTACAATTTGAAGTTTTATTCTCTCCCTCTCGCTCTCTTTCTCCCAGCTGTGTGCGTCACTCTTTAGTGTCCCCTGGTCTCCCAGCTGTGTGCGTCACTCTTTAGTGTCCCCTGGTCTCCGTTGTGTTCTGAGCTTCTTCAGCGTTTGGTTTCGCAGCTTTTAGTAAACGCTGCGCATGTCTCCTCAAGGTGCTGAACGTTCTCTAAACGCTGCATGTGTTGCTGAAGATGTTTCTTCATGTGGAACATTGGTTCCTATATCTGCATCCTTTCTGAAGCTGTTTCTCCTGATGGAGGAGTTTGCACCTGTCGGCCTCTGTAACAATGCTCCAACATAAAGAGTCAGGTGATACCTATCTGCAGAAACATGAACCTGCCTTACCGTGCTGTATGAGATGTGACGAGAGAGATGTGGACAAAACACAAGAAATCATTGGTAAATTCCACCTGTGTGTCAGTGAGGTAACAATGGCCATCGTTACCTCACTGACACACAGGTGGAATTTACAAATTATTTCTGCTAAATTTCTCAGCGCTTGTGTTTTGTCCACATTTCTCTAGTCACATCTCACACAGCACGATAAGGCAGGTTCATGTTTCTGCAGATATGTATCACCTGACTCTTTATGTTGGAGCTCCCTGGTATTTTAAATATGACTAACACCACATCATGCATTGTGACTCACAGTGTCTGCTTCTCGTATCTCATTAAAGACTCTTTAATTTGACAGATGTGGAAAGATAAAGCTTTATGACACGCACCAAAGGGCGAAATCTAACCCGTGACATTGCGGTTATCCGGCGTATGTTATCACCCGCTTTACAGACGTGAGGAAAACAAACTGTCACTCAGACTTCAGCTCCGGTTAATGCTTTGTGGACGCTGCGTTTAGATGTCTGTTGCCTGGCTGGATGTGACTCTGAGCACCGTGGGGAAAGTTAAACAAACAGATTTGACTCGAGTTCACAAAAGGTGACTGATTTTATGATGTCCGTTAGTTTGGACGTCTTTCGTCTTTGGTTTGGCCCGCAGCCTTTCGTCCAGACGTGGCTGATAACAAAAGGCTGATTTCACTATTGACCTGCACTCAGAGAAAATCTGACAAAACAAATCCATAAAATACAAAAATGTGTGAAAAATCGATTTCAAAATAACATTTACTCTGAGAGTACTTCACAGTTTCTGTTTCTCTCCTGGCGCTCGATAGCTGCCAACGAGAGAGCGTCCCACAGGGTAACATTTACTATTTCTCTGTTTTCCTTATTATCAACAATCCCATAAAACTTCCAACACCAACAAAGTGTTGAACTCATTGTTTCCTACTGGAGACATCCATCTGTACAAACACAGATCTATAGATTCATGCTAAAGGAAGATTCAGTCATTTCTTACAACAGCTTTTATCGATCAACAGGAAGTATTGCATTTCTTTGGGACTATTTTCACCGGCGGATTAATCAAGTTATGCTCCTGTGAAGTATTTTCCTTAAAAGGACTCTTCTTCTATCAAACCTGCATTCTATATCCAGCAAAGAAAGTCAGATTGTAGAGAAGTCTGAGAACATGTTCCTACTTCTCTCTCTCTGTATTACCTCAGATTGTAGAGAAGTCTATGAGGAAATGTTCCTACTTCTCTCTCTCTGTATTACCTCAGATTGTAGAGAAGTCTATGAGGAAATGTTCCTACTTCTCTCTCTCTGTATTACCTCAGATTGTATAGAAGTCTATGAGGAAATGTTCCTACTTCTCTCTCTCTCTGTATTACCTCAGATTGTAGAGAAGTCTATGAGGAAATGTTCCTACTTCTCTCTTTATTACCTCAGATTGTAGAGAAGTCTATGAGGAAATGTTCCTACTTCTCTCTCTCTTTATTACCTCAGATTGTAGAGAAGTCTATGAGGAAATGTTCCTACTTCTCTCTCTCTGTATTACCTCAGATTGTAGAGAAGTCTATGAGGAAATGTTCCTACTTCTCTCTCTCTGTATTACCTCAGATTGTATAGAAGTCTATGAGGAAATGTTCCTACTTCTCTCTCTCTCTGTATTACCTCAGATTGTAGAGAGTCTATGAGGAAATGTTCCTACTTTCTCTTTATTACCTCAGATTGTAGAGAAGTCTATGAGGAAATGTTCCTACTTCTCTCTCTCTTTATTACCTCAGATTGTAGAGAAGTCTATGAGGAAATGTTCCTACTTCTCTCTCTCTGTATTACCTCAGATTGTAGAGAAGTCTATGAGGAAATGTTCCTATACTTCTCTCTCTCTTTATTACCTCAGATTGTAGAGAAGTCTATGAGGAAATGTTCCTACTTCTCTCTCTCTGTATTACCTCAGATTGTAGAGAAGTCTATGAGGAAATGTTCCTACTTCTCTCTCTCTGTATTACCTCAGATTGTATAGAAGTCTATGAGGAAATGTTCCTGCTTCTCTCTCTCTGTATTACCTCAGATTGTAGAGAAGTCTATGAGGAAATGTTCCTACTTCTCTCTCTCTCTTTATTACCTCAGATTGTAGAGAAGTCTATGAGGAAATGTTCCTACTTCTCTCTCTCTCTTTATTACCTCAGATTGTAGAGAAGTCTATGAGGAAATGTTCCTACTTCTCTCTCTCTCTTTATTACCTCAGATTGTAGAGAAGTCTATGAGGAAATGTTCCTACTTCTCTCTCTGTATTACCTCAGATTGTAGAGAAGTCTATGAGGAAATGTTCCTACTTCTCTCTCTCTATATTACCTCAGATTGTATAGAAGTCTATGAGGAAATGTTCCTACTTCTCTCTCTCTCTTTATTACCTCAGATTGTATAGAAGTCTATGAGGAAATGTTCCTACTTCTCTCTTTATTACCTCAGATTGTATAGAAGTCTATGAGGAAATGTTCCTACTTCTCTCTTTCTGTATTACCTCAGATTGTAGAGAAGTCTATGAGGAAATGTTCCTACTTCTCTCTCTCTATATTACCTCAGATTGTATAGAAGTCTATGAGGAAATGTTCCTACTTCTCTCTCTCTCTTTATTACCTCAGATTGTATAGAAGTCTATGAGGAAATGTTCCTACTTCTCTCTCTGTATTACCTCAGATTGTAGAGAAGTCTATGACGAAATGTTCCTACTTCTCTCTCTCTATATTACCTCAGATTGTATAGAAGTCTATGAGGAAATGTTCCTACTTCTCTCTCTCTCTTTATTACCTCAGATTGTAGAGAAGTCTATGAGGAAATGTTCCTACTTCTCTCTCTCTGTATTACCTCAGATTGTATAGAAGTCTATGAGGAAATGTTCCTACTTCTCTCTCTCTCTTTATTACCTCAGATTGTAGAGAAGTCTATGAGGAAATGTTCCTACTTCTCTCTCTCTGTATTACCTCAGATTGTATAGAAGTCTATGAGGAAATGTTCCTACTTCTCTCTCTCTGTATTACCTCAGATTGTAGAGAAGTCTATGAGGAAATGTTCCTACTTCTCTCTCTCTTATTACCTCAGATTGTAGAGAAGTCTATGAGGAAATGTTCCTACTTCTCTCTCTCTGTATTACCTCAGATTGTATAGAAGTCTATGAGGAAATGTTCCTACTTCTCTCTCTCTCTTTATTACCTCAGATTGTAGAGAAGTCTATGAGGAAATGTTCCTACTTCTCTCTCTCTGTATTACCTCAGATTGTATAGAAGTCTATGAGGAAATGTTCCTACTTCTCTCTCTCTGTATTACCTCAGATTGTAGAGAAGTCTATGAGGAAATGTTCCTACTTCTCTCTCTCTTTATTACCTCAGATTGTAGAGAAGTCTATGAGAAAATGTTCCTACTTCTCTCTCTCTTTATTACCTCAGATTGTAGAGAAGTCTATGAGAAAATGTTCCTACTTCTCTCTCTCTGTATTACCTCAGATTGTACAGAAGTCTATGAGAAAATGTTCCTACTTCTCTCTCTCTGTATTACCTCAGATTGTAAGAAGTCTATGAGAAATGTTCCTACTTCTCTCTCTCTGTATTACCTCAGATTGTAGAGAAGTCTATGAGGAAATGTTCCTACTTCTCTCTCTTACCTCAGATTGTATAGAAGTCTATGAGGAAATGTTCCTACTTCTCTCTTCTGTATTACCTCAGATTGTAGAGAAGTCTATGAGGAAATGTTCCTACTTCTCTCTTCTATATACCTCAGATTGTATAGAAGTCTATGAGGAATGTTCCTACTTCTCTCTCTCTTTATTACCTCAGATTGTATAGAAGTCTATGAGGAAATGTTCCTACTTCTCTCTCTGTATTACCTCAGATTGTAGAGAAGTCTATGAGGAAATGTTCCTACTTCTCTCTCTCTATATTACCTCAGATTGTATAGAAGTCTATGAGGAATGTTCCTACTTCTCTCTCTCTTTATTACCTCAGATTGTATAGAGTCTATGAGGAAATGTTCCTACTTCTCTCTCTCTTATTACCTCAGATTGTATAGAAGTCTATGAGGAAATGTTCCTACTTCTCTCTCTCTCTTTATTACCTCAGATTGTAGAGAAGTCTATGAGGAATGTTCCTACTTCTCTCTCTCTATTACCTCAGATTGTATAGAAGTCTATGAGGAAATGTCCTACTTCTCTCTCTCTTTATTACCTCAGATTGTAGAGAAGTCTATGAGGAAATGTTCCTACTTCTCTCTCTTTATTACCTCAGATTGTAGAGAAGTCTATGAGGAAATGTTCCTACTTCTCTCTCTTATTACCTCAGATTGTAGAGAAGTCTATGAGGAAATGTTCCTACTTCTCTCTCTCTGTATTACCTCAGATTGTAGAGTCTATGAGGAAATGTTCCTACTTCTCTCTCTCTTATTACCTCAGATTGTAGAGAAGTCTATGAGGAAATGTTCCTACTTCTCTCTCTCTTTATTACCTCAGATTGTAGAGAAGTCTATGAGGAAATGTTCCTACTTCTCTCTCTCTTTATTACCTCAGATTGTAGAGAAGTCTATGAGAAATGTTCCTACTTCTCTCTCTCTTTATTACCTCAGATTGTAGAGAAGTCTATGAGAAATGTTCCTACTTCTCTCTCTCTTATTACCTCAGATTGTAGAGAAGTCTATGAGGAAATGTTCCTACTTCTCTCTCTCTTTATTACCTCAGATTGTAGAGGTCTAAAATGACTTCTCTCTCTCTTTATTACCTCAGATTGTAGTCTATGAGGAAATGTTCTACGTCTCTCTCTCTGTATTACTCAGATTTTCCTGATGAGTTTATGATCTCAATCTCTAGCTTCCAGTCTTCTTCAACACAGCATGATGTTCATTTAGAAAATTATGTTCACACTTAGAGTGAAACAGACTATAAGCAGCGTATACTTTAGGGCGGGGCTACCTGTGATTGACAGGTTGCTACCACAGCATTGTACATTTTTTTATTTTACAACAATAATTTTTTCTCCAGTGAAATGTAACTTAATGAAAGCTAATTCCAACAATAAGGCCGCCTTAAAACGTCTTCTTTAGCGTTCAGTTGCACTTAGCTTTGTTAGATTGCTCTACTTAATGTTTACCCTTTCACAGTCTGTTTTTACTTACTAGATAATTAACTTAAAGAAGTCTTATCATCATTTTGCTGAACTTAGCTCCGCTTTGTGTGTCCACAAACCAATGGGTGACTACATCCACTTCCTGTGTTGTAAACCAAAATACACTATAAAAAATAATTCAATATGTGAAAGAAAAGGAGTTTAGCAGGAAGTTCTGCACAGACGTTAGTGGTTTAGATGTAGCTGGTGGGAACTGCCAGCGCCTTTAAAGCGTCTTCATGGTGAAGGCACGAAGATTGCCTTCAACCACAACGCTAAGTTTAGACTAACGATCTCACCCAGAGCTTCACACCAATGGACGTCTGTTTTACTTCTTCTCTCAAGATCATTCATTTCAAATGTGACTAATCGGTAGAAAGAAACTGGATATTCAAACATAAATATCACAAAGGTTAGTCAGATAACTTCCAATACTTTGGAAACAACAAAAATCCAAATGTATATCTGAAATAAAGTCATTTGAATCATTTAGTTTTTTATTAAAGGTGGGGTAGGTAAGTTTGAGAAACCGCTAGATCGCTAGAATTTGAAAATACACAGCCGGAAAAAATCTGCCACTTCCTCACAGAGCCCCTCCTCCAACACACACGACGCGCACATGACCAATGAGGGCACGAGATACGTTTGTGCACAGATGGAAGGCTGACAGGCAGGTAGGCCATCCAGTTATTTTAGCCGGGCCGGCTCAGATGATTGGTCGTGCTTTTTACAGTACTACAGCTTCCACAGATGATATTTTTTATGGATTTTTTGTCAAAGCACTTCAGATATTCATTGCTATCAGGATGTTAAGAGCATTCCATGGAATATAACAACAAGTGTATCTCGAGCCGGTTTCTCAAACTTACCTACCCCACCTTTAAGGTTGTATTTGTTACACTACATGACAAATACTACATATACCATTATATCTTTACTTTATAATCTGCAACAAACCTCGTTTCAACCCAAGAGTTTGACGGGAAGGTAAGGAGTTAACTTGTGATTTCAGGCTCTCTGTGGTCTCCTCGTGGTTTCTGTTAAAGAGTTAAAGAGTCTATTTAAGAGCAGCAGAGGAAACATGGCAGGAATTACCCTTCGTTAGGAAAGGTGCTCCTTCTCATTAGCAGCTCCACATCTAACGGCTCACTCATTGCTTGTGCATACTGAACTCAAATGAAGTTAATTGTTACCAATTGTGAAGAGAGTCTAAAAATATAAGCAGCTAGAGAAGGAAATGAAACTAATAAAATGTCTGTGCAGATGCAATGAGGCAGAGATGAATTATGTGGTCCCTGTGATTAATATAAAGAGGAATGTGAGTTCATCTTTAGTTCGGTTATAAAGTCTTTCATCCTGCGGGCCAAATTATATTTAATTAAACTCAAGGATTATAGTTTTATATATTCCGAACATCAGAAGTTATTTTTAATTGAAGCAGCTAAGATTTGTACGTTTGAATGGGAATAAACATCCAGACATTTTGAGCGGTACGGCTCACACAGCGATACAACGACTTTTAGACTACATGGTTTAAAGTCAGGACTGAAAATACAGATTTGTGAGTTTTCATTTCATGAATGTTAATTTAAACATTTTAGTGACTTAAACATATTTGGTCAGTTATACATAGCTCCAAGGTTTCGTGTCACTGCTGGTCGCGTGGAAACCAAGATGGTGACAACCAAAAATCCTAATGCTGAGGGCCAAAAACAGGATGACTCGTGAAAAACGTACATGCTGATGAAACCAACACAGTGTTGGCCAAAAGCCAACTTATTTACTGTCCAAAACAGGATGTTAATGCCAAAAACCAAGATGACTAAGGTCAAAAACCACAATGCCAACAACAATCATGTTAACGGGCAAAAACCAATATTCTGACGTTTGAAAACCAAGACAGCATTGACCAAAAACCAACTTGTTTACTGCCAAAAGCAACATGTTGATGCCAGAAACCATAATGACTAAGGTCAGAAACCAACATGTTTACGGCCAAATAACAAACATGGCGATGGTCAAAAACCAATGTGTTTCCTGGCAAAAACAACATGTTTACGACAACGTAAACATGTTGTTTTTGGCAGGAAACACATTGGTTTTTGGTCGCTATGACGACTTAAACATGTTGAAAACGAACCATGTAACAAACATGTTAACGGCCAAAAACTAGCCTAAAACCAACATGTCGATGTCCGAAACTATGACAGCGATGGCCAAACATCTAATTGTTTGCTGCCAAAAACCACATTTTGATGCCAGAAACCAGGATGACTTGTTAAAAACCAACATGTTTAGAGACAAAAACCACAATGCCAACAACCATCATGTTAACGGGCAAAAACCAATGTGTTGACGTACAGTATGTGTGGTTGACCTCGTTTACTTTCTACGCTTGTTTCCCAATAAGTCCAGAATAACATACGTGAGCGTTTGATGGCACCAGTTGTATATTTCAACGGTGTAATTGACAAACTACTTCTAAGCTATTTAGTAAAAGGTTTTAGGTTTTTAAAAGTCTCTTATGTAAGGTAAGTTACGTGCATCAGTTAAAATACGTCCAAGTTAACTCTTGGTTTCATTCGGTGCACCAACTCGGTCTCTGTATCGTTAAAAATCATGTTATATCAATATTTTACTACACAAGACTTCTTCCTTGGCTTCTCATATTAGAGGTTTCCACGTAGATATTTCAGTCCAAACGTTTTGCAGTGAAAGGGGAGTATTTGTTGAATTATTATATTGGCACCAAACTAAGCGAGAACATGCTTTACGGGGACATTTTTGACGTGAGTAACACATTTTTCATGCTTAACGTGTTAGTTTAGATTTAAGCAAAAGGAAAAATCAGCAGCGTTAAATTGAGTGACTTTAATATCCAGATAATCGATAAATGATTGGAGTATATCAGTATTTCTTATCCTCCAGAATGCTGATTGGTGCAGATGACGGATTGTGTTTCTACGCAGTGAAAATGTATCTTAGTTGGAGTGAACGCTCTCTGTCCTCCCTCAGAAAACTCCCAGCTACTGCGGCGGGGAAACCCTGGGATTAATGCTGGCTTTCTTATCTCGGGTTTGTTTTATCATCTCGTTAAGCTGCAGAGTCTCGTTACTGTGAAAACACACTCACCCCGGCGTGTTGACCCACACGATACCGATGTGGCAGAAGAAAATACACTCCTTGTCTTTCTGGTTCTCGCAGGAGCAGCGCTTCACTCTCCGGTGGGCCGTGTGGGGGAGCTGCACCAAGGGGCCCTCCTCCACCGTGGGGCTCGTAACGGCGAATGTAGAGGCTAGAAAACACAAATAGAAGGTTAGCTTTTTCTTTATACGAAATATAAATAGTAAATAGTAAGAAATAAGAGCAGAAGCTTACTAGGTCGTGTTCCGGCAGAGAACTTTTCACAGTTTTCATTACGCTGTGCTTTTACAATTGTTTGGTAGGTGTCAGAAACTGCTCTATAAGTCCGATTTATTTTCAGGATTCTTTGAAAATGCTATTCCCACTGCAGTTTGGTTAGCTGCACCAGAGGACCCTCCTTCCAAACATTTATATTTAAAGGGACCTATCATGCAAAATGCACTTGTGTACGTCTTTTCTACATGAATATGTGTCCCCGGTGTTCCAGGGAACTCACCAAGTGTCAGAAAACACAACCCTCTCTATTTTCCTCCATACCCAAATCTCTAAAAAAGGGGCTGCAACGGATCTGATAAAAACTGATCCAGATTTGAACACTGTCCTGACGTCAGGACGGTGGCGCTACGGCTATTGGGCCAACTCCACCAATCAGGAGGAGACAGCCACGGCCATTGCCGTTGGAAAGCGCTGGAGACGCTGTAGTACATATGCCAGGCCTGTAGGTGGTGCTGTTCTCACTGAATCAGCCCTTGCTAAAACAGAGCTAAAAAATGTCAAATTGAGCAAAATGAGGCAAAAGCATAAATATGCCTTATATAGGTATGGTCCTATACTATATTATTCAAATATAGTATGATAGGTCCACTTTAAGGAAAGAAAGCATCCAATACTTTTTTCTATGACCAAAATCCCTGCAGAACTTTCTCTGTGTTTATCATTTTGACCGGCAAATGCTAGCATGCTAACACGCTAAACCTAGTTGGTGAACATGGTCAACTTTATACCTGCTAATCATTAGCATGTTAGCATTGTCATTGTGCGCATTTTAGCATGCTGATGTTAGCATGTAGCTCAAAGCACCAATGTGATTAAATATGAAGATTTATTTCTAAATCTTCATTGAAGCTGCAGCTCGGGCTTTGTCTCTTGAGTTTTATTATTGGACAATTCCAACCAGCATATGTGTAAATGTGTCTGTTGGTTGTATATATATATAGGATATACATATTTTATATATATTTTTATACATATTTGTATTATTGTATTTTGTATTCGGGATTGTTGGAAACGTTATTTCGATCTCTCTGTCTGTACAAACACACAGAAACATGTACATTAAAGTTGACTTTCTGAAGCTGCAGCGTGTTTCTCCTGATGGAAGAGTTTCTGGCCGGTATAGTGCGCTTGCACCTGTCGGCCTCCTTATAATGGAGGACAAATTGCAACACACAAATGATCAAACTATCCTACAGTATTGCTCTTTTTGGCATGAAACAATAATCCTCAAACACCTGCAGTCGGTCAGAGCAACAGAAAGTGTTTCCTGAAAGTGTGATTTGTTCACACGTAGTTACCGGATACTCCAGGGATCATGTACCATATTTAGATCCTTCCTCTTATGACGTTTTCCCGAGTCTAAAGTTAAAGCCAGGTGTGAACGAGGCGCCAGTCCTGGGACTCAAGTGGTAATACGTGAGCGCCATGGACACATATCAGCTTCCTGGGAGATTTGAGATGATCCAACAGCGATCTGAAGAACAGACCAACCCTCCGTGTACGGTGAGCAGAGGGGCTTCTGTGGGCTTTATGGTGTGTGTGTGTGTGTGTGTGTTTGTGTGTGTGTGTGGTGTGTGTGTGTGTGTGTGTGTGTGTGTGTGTGTGTGTGTGTGTGTGTGTGTGTGTGTGTGTGTGTGTGTGTTGTGTGTGTGTGTGTGTGTGTGTGTGTGTGTGTGTGTGTTGTTATTCTGCCCTGATGGAGACCAGAATACATGAAGTCATTTCTGTCTTTGTCCTTTGTTCGGCTCTAAACTCCCCACTGTCCTCCCGTCTGAATATTTTCCCGTAAATCTTGAAGTAAAGGTTGTGTCTGGTTGGAAATGAACATTCATAAAACTCAAGAGACAAAGCTCCCAGCTGCAGCTTCCATGAAGATTTAGATATGAATCATCTTACTGATTCCTCCGTTTGGTATTTCTATTCAATCCTTACCTCGTGTGCTCACAACTAAATGTTTTTGAATATTTGAAAGAGGCCTGTTTCTGCTTTCTGTGGTGTTCCCTCTCCTGCAGTGTGTTATAGGTGTTAGTGCATGTAAATGGTCTGCAGAGGCTAACAACGGAAACCAGGGGACACTAAAAAGTGACGCACACAACTGTCTCTGCTGATGGTCACTTACCTAAAAAGATGTGTGGGCTTATTTGACCAATGTGATCACATGACTCCTTCTGATATGATAGCAGCTATTTTACCAAAGTATTTGGTGCCAAAAGGAGAAAAATATGATGACAAAGAAAAATGTTGGCAACAGAACAGATTAAAGTTGATGACAAATGGACAATAACAAAAAAAAGTTCAATCATTAAAATAATTGACCAAAAGAAAAAGCTGATTCCAAAAAATAAGACATCAAATCAATGCTGGCGAATAAAAGAGGACAGAAAAAAGAAAAGTTGCGTTGTCTTGTTTTGGGGATTATAAGATGCACAGCTGTCTCTGAGTGAGTCGTCTCATAACCAGAGTTGGGTGTAACGCGTTAACTGTTATCCACTGCTGCAAACACCACGTCAAACCTCAACAAACACCTGCAAAGAACACATGCTAAGGTGAAGCTAATAGCTAAGGACCCCGAACCCAGAGTGAGGATGTTGTGAGTCGCCGCCGCCGACCCCTGAAGCGGCACAAATTAGAATTTGGAGGACCGGTAACCAAAGCAGAGATGGACAGGCTTGTAGCATCCTTCATAGTAGAGGTAATGTTGCCCATTTGCACAGTGGAATCACCATCGCATCGTTCAGAGATATACTGCGCAAAATACAGATAGCAGGAGACAGAGGACAGCCATAGTCAGAGCTATCTGGATCAGTCTTATGCGACAATGGAAACTGAACTAAAGAGAACATTTGAAACTTTAGCAGTCTGCGTGATCTGCCTGTAGGGAGGGGCGGGCCGGCCCTGAGAGTAAAGTAACGAGTAAAGTAACGAGTAAAGTAACGAGTAAAGTAACGAGTTACTTTATGTAGAGAGTAACGAAGTAGTGTAATATATTACTTTTTTTTAAAGTAATATGTAATATGTAATATATTACTTTTTTTTAGTAACGACCCCATCTCTGCTCATAACTTTAGTGTGTGTCAGTATATCTGAAATGACTAGGTTAGCTACGTTAGCTAGCTAGCTTACAGCAGATCTGCAGTAACATCAGAAGGAGTCATGTGACCACATTATTAAAATAAGACCATCAAACATGTTAGGTAAGTTTCCAACAACAGAGAGATGTCTTATGTTTACTCAAGAGAACATCAAGAGTACAAACTGCTAAAAGGATGAGGAAAATACGAGGCTTCTTTAATATTGTATTAAAAAGGGAATGTTTCTGACAAACCAAGACCTTTGTCCTGGATTTCAAGAGAAACAAACTTTTTTCGGATTTATTATAGAACCAAGCTATTCATCTTTAATATAATGGGCAGATTCATCTAAAATAACTGATCTTTACACCTGTTGCTCACTTGATCCAATCCCTTTATATTGCTTCGTGTTAAAACCAGCTGTGAACGAGGTCTGGGTTTCCAGCAGTACTCCCAAAGTGATCCGTTTAAACGTCCATCAATTGCTTTTTCCGCCTCGTGTCTGGACCGTGAGTGCGGCCGTTAAAATCAAAGCCATGGTTCTGTCTGGGTGATATGTGACCCCCCGGGGCTCAGACACAGCTGTGAGGAGGGTTCAGGTGCAGGTGTGTCCTCAGCGTGCACCTCACCTGTGTGATGCAGTGCCAGACAACCAGTCGAACACAGAAACGATACGTTCTGAATCTCAGGGATAATGGAGCTACTGTTCAGCGGGGTTCAAACCCAGCAGGCTTCATGCCAGACTTCTCAGGGACATTCCTCGCATTTTCTCATTTTGTATTTCATTTAAAAAGATCGGACGAGGAGTTGTTCTGATAATGATGATGGTAATCTAATTGGCAAGGCACGAAGTTATGAACAAAACACAAGAGAAGAAACAGACTAGAAAGGTTCACTTCAGGTGAGGTTCTAAGGAAGAGTTGAATCTCACTTTAGCGCCCCTCCAGGATTCAAAATGACCGGGAAAACTGGGATTTATCCTCTCAAATGTTTTTTAGGTCGCAGAGACAGATTTGGTAAGAAACACAGAGACTTTATTTGCAATATAACATTCAATAAAAGTCTCAAATGCTTTTATAAGGATGAAATGTAGAGCTGTATCATCCAATGATTTCATGGAGGGCCATATAAGGCATCTCTGGAAGGAGCCCCTAAACTCCTGCTCAGCTTAAATATCCTTAAAACGCTGATAATCACCAGCTGCTGGCTTGGCCCGGCTCCTCGACCTCAACATCCCAGAAACCTCAACAACTTGCTGTTTATTAAACAAACACAAGGATTAAGACGCCTGGGGAATGTTACATATTTTGAGAGTTTCAATTCAAACTCAATAAGTGATTTGACACAGCCTCCTTATCTCCTGTGAGAGCAAATACGACCTCCCGACCGGCTGCTCAGGTAACCTGGATGCTGCCAAACCGAACTGAGGTGTTTTGTGCTGATGCTGAAAAGAAAGCTGCAGGTTTTAATCCATTCTACACGGGGATGTCACGCCACTCAGCCACGGTCATCACACTTCCTCCTGAAAACACTTAATCAGTTAGCGCTCTGGTAGCAGCCGACAGATAGAGCGAGCTGGGGTTTACAGATTTAAATCTAACTTTAAAGTTCTCCTATCATGCTATTTTTAGGCATATATTATGGGTCTCGGATATATACAAATATATAAAAACATGTCTATGATGTGTTTTGCTCAAAATACAAACATAATAGTATGACGGCAAACAAGACTCAAACATAACTCAAACATAACTCAAACATGACTCAAACATGTCTCAACATGACTCAAACATGACTCAAACATGACTCAAACATGTCTCAAACATGACTCAAACATGACTCAAACATGTCTCAAACATGTCTCAAACATAACTCAAACATGACTCAAACAAACATGACTCAAACATGTCTCAAACATGTCTCAAACATGTCTCAAACATGTCTCAAACATGACTCAAACATGACTCAAACAAACATGACTCAAACATGTCTCAAACATGACTCAAACATGACTCAAACATGACTCAAACATGACTCAAACATGTCTCAAACATGTCTCAAACATGTCTCAAACATGTCTCAAACATAACTCAAACATGACTCAAACATGTCTCAAACATGACTAAACATGACTCAAACATGACTCAAACATGTCTCAAACATGACTCAAACATGTCTCAAACATGACTCAAACATGACTCAAACATGTCTCAAACATAACTCAAACATGACTCAAACATGTCTCAAACATAACTCAAACATGACTCAAACATGACTCAAACATGTCTCAAACATGACTCAAACATGTCTCAAACATAACTCAAACATGACTCAAACATGACTCAAACATTCTCAAACATAACTCAAACATGTCTCAAACATGTCTCAAACATGTCTCAAACATGACTCAAACATGACTCAAACATAACTCAAACATGTCTCAAACATGACTCAAACATGACTCAAACATGACTCAAACATGACTCAAACATGACTCAAACATGACTCAAACATGACTCAAACATGACTCAAACAAACATGACTCAAACATGTCTCAAACATGTCTCAAATATAACTCAAACATGTCTCAAACATAACTCAAACATGACTCAAACATGACTCAAACATGACTCAAACATGACTCAAACATGTCTCAAACATGTCTCAAACATGACTCAAACATGACTCAAACATGACTCAAACATGACTCAAACAAACATGACTCAAACATGACTCAAACATAACTCAAACATGACTCAAACATGACTCAACATGACTCAAACATGTCTCAAACATGTCTCAAACATGTCTCAAATATAACTCAAACATGTCTCAAACATAACTCAAACATGTCTCAAACATGACTCAAACATAACTCAAACATGACTCAAACATGTCTCAAACATGACTCAAACATGACTCAAACATGACTCAAACATGACTCAAACATGTCTCAAACATGACTCAAACATGACTCAAACATGTCTCAAACATGTCTCAAATATAACTCAAACATGTCTCAAACATAACTCAAACATGTCTCAAACATGTCTCAAACATGACTCAAACATGACTCAAACATGACTCAAACATGACTCAAACATGTCTCAAACATGACTCAAACATGTCTCAAACATGACTCAAACATGACTCAAACATGACTCAAACATGACTCAAACATGTCTCAAACATGACTCAAACATGACTCAAACATGACTCAAACATGACTCAAACATGTCTCAAACATGATTCAAACATGTCTCAAACATAACTCAAACATGACTCAAACATGATTCAAACATGTCTCAAACATGACTCAAACATGACTCAAACATGACTCAAACATTTCTCAAACATGACTCAAACATGTCTCAACATGTCTCAAATATAACTCAAACATGTCTCAAACATAACTCAAACATGACTCAAATATAACTCAAACATGATTCAAACATGTCTCAAACATGACTCAAACATGACTCAAACAAACATGACTCAAACATGACTCAAACATAACTCAAACATGACTCAAACATAACTCAAACATGATCATTCAAACATGTTCATATGACTCAAACATGACTCAAACATGACTCAAACATGACTCAAACATGACTCAAACATGACTCAAACATGACTCAACATGACTCAAACATGACTCAAACATAACTCAAACATGACTCAAACATGACTCAAACATGTCTCAAACATGACTCAAACATGACTCAAACATACTCAAACATAACTCAAACATGTCTCAAACATGACTCAAACATGTCTCAAATATAACTCAAACATGTCTCAAACATGACTCAAACATGTCTCAAATATGACTCAAACATGACTCAAACATAACTCAACATGTCTCAAACATGACTCAAACATAACTCAAACATGTCTCAAACATGACTCAAACATAACTCAAACATGTCTCAAACATGTCTCAAACATGACTCAAACATGACTCAAACATGACTCAAACATGACTCAAACATAACTCAAACATGACTCAAACATGACTCAAACATAACTCAAACATGACTCAAACATGTCTCAAACATGACTCAAACATACTCAAACATGTCTCAAACATGACTCAAACATAACTCAAAATGTCTCAAACATGTCTCAAACATGACTCAAACATGACTCAAACATGACTCAAACATGACTCAAACATGACTCAAACATGACTCAAACATGACTCAAACATGACTCAAACATGACTCAAACATACTCAAACATGACTCAAACATAACTCAAACATGACTCAAACATGACTCAAACATGTCTCAAACATGACTCAAACATGTCTCAAACATGTCTCAAACATGACTCAAACATGACTCAAACATGACTCAAACATGACTCAAACATAACTCAAACATGACTCAAACATGACTCAAACAAACATGACTCAAACATGACTCAAACATGTCTCAAATGTCTCAAACATGTCTCAAACATGTCTCAAACATGACTCAAACATGACTCAAACATGACTCAAACATGACTCAAACATGTCTCAAACATGTCTCAAACATGACTCAAACATGACTCAAACATGACTCAAACATGTCTCAAACATGTCTCAAACATGACTCAAACATGACTCAAACATGTCTCAAACATGTCTCAAACATGACTCAAACATGTCTCAAACATGTCTCAAACATGACTCAAACATGACTCAAACATGTCTCAAACATGTCTCAAACATGACTCAAACATGTCTCAAACATGACTCAAACATGTCTCAAACATGTCTCAAACATGTCTCAAACATGACTCAAACATGACTCAAACATGTCTCAAACATGACTCAAACATAACTCAAACATGACTCAAACATGTCTCAAACATGACTCAAACATGTCTCAAACATGTCTCAAACATGACTCAAACATGTCTCAAACATGTCTCAAACATGTCTCAAACATGACTCAAACATGACTCAAACATGTCTCAAACATGACTCAAACATACTCAAACATGACTCAAACATAACTCAAACATGACTCAAACATGACTCAAACATGACTCAAACATGTCTCAAACATGACTCAAACATGTCTCAAACATGACTCAAACATGACTCAAACATGTCTCAAACATGACTCAAACATGACTCAAACATGACTCAAACAACATGTCTCAAACATGTCTCAAACATGACTCAAACATGACTCAAACATACTCAAACATGTCTCAAACATGACTCAAACATACTCAACATGACTCAAACATGTCTCAAACATGACTCAAAAATGACTCAAACATGTCTCAAACATGACTCAAACATGACTCAAACATGTCTCAAACATGACTCAAACATGTCTCAAACATGACTCAAACATGACTCAAACATGACTCAAACATGTCTCAAACATGACTCAAACATGTCTCAAACATGACTCAAACATGACTCAAACATGACTCAAACATGTCTCAAACATGTCTCAAACATGACTCAAACATGACTCAAACATGTCTCAAACATGACTCAAACATGTCTCAAACATGACTCAAACATGACTCAAACATGACTCAAACATGACTCAAACATGTCTCAAACATGACTCAAACATGTCTCAAACATGACTCAAACATGACTCAAAATGACTCAAACATGACTCAAACATGACTCAAATGCTCCAACACGCTGCTGTTGATAGTGGACTTGACCTCAAAAACATCCTGGCTGAATTCTCCACGACTCACAGATGTGGGAAAGAGTTTTCTGGACACCGATGCGTTATGTCCGTCCAGGTCTTTGAACCGACAGGTGGGCCATCGCTCAGCAGCCATCAGGTGATTCAGAGAGAAGATGAACTGATAACACCTGTCCTCAGAGACATGATCCAGGTTCATGATGGACAGTTAATAATCTTGTCTGTCGTCTACTGCTGATATTAAAGCAGAATTACAACAACAAAAAACAGCTCAGAGATCAGTAGAATCCGATTAGGGTGCTTCTCGTTTTAGCAGAGGGATAACTGGTTAGCAGAAAGCTAAGGTTTTAGCAACTCTTTATATCAATCTAGGTTTGAATAGATTCTTCTTTTGTTCAAGTAGGAGGCGTGTGGCGCAGTGGAAAGAGCATTGGTATGGGGGTCAGATGGTCACAGGTTCAAACCCCACTGCAGTCAGCATGTCTTTGTGTCCCTGAGACACTTCACCCCAAAGTGCTCCTGTGGGGATTGTCCACAGTATTGAGTATGTAAGTCGCTTTGGATAAAAGCGTCTAACAAGTAACATGTAATAAAAGTACTGAGACAAAGAAATGCAGTTAGCATGTAACCAGGAGTGCAAAAGAAGCAGTGATTTTTATAATATATGAAACGTTCTAATTTAAATGTTTTATATTAATCCATCTTCCTTTTTATGGATTTGCCTTGATGTGTAGGCAGTGGTTGCTGAAATAGTAATCACCACCTGCATGTGTAGGATAGCCAATAGGATGGCTCTCTCTGAAATGACCTGTTATTTGCCAAAGTCTCAAAAATACACCACCTACCCCCGCTTTAAGACTGGGAGGTAATGTGTAATGTGTAATGTGTAATGGGATGGATGCAGCTTACAGACATCCACATGTTTCTTCAACTGCTGAAACATTGCTCCTGGTAAAGTGCTGACTTAGTTCTGCAGCATGAAACACCACGGACTTCTGATGCTTAATTAGCCGCGTCCCAAACAGGAAACAGCTGATCTGGAGGATGTCTGCAGGGTTGGTGAGGTCACAAGAGGCCGATTTACAGGGTTGCATTTCAGGTTTACAACTCATGTCCCCTGCACGGTTCATTGTGCAGATCAAGGCTCCGACTTGTTAAGACACAGTCGGGGTTCAGGTCTGTGCAGCTTGTGAGTCCTCGTTAAACTGAAGGCAGACCACGCTGCTTCTGGTAAACAACACTTAGACCACGAGACCATTGTTTGCCACCAACAGACCACAATATGTCCCGGGACGAGGGGAACAACAGTCCTGGTAATCATCTGCATCCATCAGCGGTTTCCATGTCAGTATAAGTGGTTTCCAGCAGCTGCAACAGCATTTATAAAACCAAGGGAGTGAGAGACACAACACACTTAACTCAAGGTTTGTGGTCCGTGTGTCCACTCATGGCAAAGAAACCTCACATTGTTCCTCCTTCTGATCCACAAGGTGCCAAATCACGTTATTTCATGTCCACTGCGCGCCAACGTAAATACAAATGATTGAGAGGAATTTGGGGAAACTCTAGCTGAAGCCAATATCTCACTCAACAATCTAGATTTCACACCAATATTCAAATCAGCTTTTATAAACACAGTGTCAGCCCATTGGTGGAACCTCGGCCATGATATTTCCTATTTACTCAAGGTCAAAACTCAATCTCTCTTCTGATGCGAGCAGTTGTGACACTAGAAAGCGAGTTTATAGTTTCCTCGCTAAGTGCCATGAGTTATACTTTATAGACAATAACCTTTTCCCAGACGGTTTTGGGTTCCCATGTCTACTTCTGGCACCCGTTCAACACTCCAAGCAGCCCTCATAGCAATGCACGCTTCTTTTACTCTGATCTATCTAGTGTGTTCTGGTCTTTAGATGCATGTGTGGCCACACTTTGTAAAGTGAGTCCGTTTGCATCTGTGGCTCCAGAAAAGCTAAATGTTGGAGGAGGCAAAAGTCCTGTCCAGGCTCCTTCATCGCCTTGAGACTGCCAATCAAAAGTTTAATTTCTCGCCCTGTTATGAGAGTCCGCCCGGCTCCTCAGGGTTTGACAATATTTTAGAATAAACAGGCAGATCAGGCGCTTAATCCACCAGCTGGCTGCTTGGATTGACAGGATTCCTGTGTCTAGAAGCCAGACACAGTAACTCTCGCTCCCTTCAGCTCTATCGTATGAATATGAACCAATGGAGAGGTGCAGAGGAAATTCAGTGGGACGGTGTGGGCAGAACAAAGTCTGGTTTTTTAACTCGCCAGCATGTGTTGTGAGCAGGGGCGCCGCCAGCGATTTTGGGCCCCATGAAAAGATATCACAATGGTTACTTAAACATTTTTTTCTTAATGTTCTAAAATGTGTTGGGCCCCTGTCAGTCACGGGCCCTTAGAATCGTCCTAACTTTTCACCCCCTTACGGCGCCCCTGGTTGTTAGTCTTGGTGGACTCATGTTTCCTGGGAGGTAATAAAGGTGCCAAGGCCATAATTAAAGCAAATTAGATGGTCCGCAGCCTAAAATCAAAAATGTTTAAAGCCAAAATGTCTGCAGCTTGAATCCCAGGAGAGGCTGGGAAAATCCTGCGAGGCTGAAGGGAGTAAGACATGTTCTCCTCTTCATCAACAACCGCCGGTGAGCCTCTAAAGGCAGACAACCCCCAACAGACCTGCTGTAGTGTGAGAACCAGCTTTGACCAACAACTGCTACTGTATGGATAGGACCAACCTTAAGATAAGAGGAACTTTATTGATCTCAATTTGGGAAATGTTTGCGTTCTTAGGATGCCAAATGTCTGGTTAAAAGCACAATATGTAGTTTTCTGCAACTCTCCGAATCCGACAATTGGGAAAGACTGAGTTTGGTAGCGTCTATAATATTAATAATAACAACTTGGATTTATATAGCGCCTGTTATGAAACCTAAGCTTTACAATGGGAAGAGTTTGGGGACAAAAAGGAAAGAGTTACACAAACAGGGACGAGTAAATAAGAAGATAGTTGGTTTTCCAATTAGGAAACTTCTTTAATAAAGAAGATAGAAATAATCTCTTAAAGCTGGATAATATCTGATCTTCAAAATCAGAATCAGAATCAGAAACATGACATTCAGAAAAACAGAAGAAGTTAGCTTCTCCCGGTTAGGTCTGCTTCAGCGTCGATAGTTCAGGAGGTTTTCAGCGTGTCTGATGTAAAGCGCTAAAAACAAGAAATAAAGTTCCAGTTTGACGACAAAAATCAGAGTTTCTCCTGCCGCTAACGTTAGCTCGGCTAGTTTCTCTGATAACTTCATATCCAGACGTTCAGGAGGATTATACCAGCAGCCGAATTATTCTCCTCTTTACAAACCAAAACAGTCATGATGCGTAAAACTGATAGAAACACAGATTAAAGCAGTTTCATGTTTCAAATCAGTGCTTCTTTAATGCAGTTTGGTAGGAATGTGATAGAGGGGCTACAAGCTAAAGGCTAACGTTAGCTCAGCTTCATTCCCTGATAACGTCAGATCCAGACGTCCCATCTACAAGCTAAAGGCTAACGTTAGCTCAGCTTCATTCCCTGATAACGTCAGATCCAGACGTCCCATCTACAAGCTAAAGGCTAACGTTAGCTCAGCTTCATTCCCTGATAACGTCAGATCCAGACGTCCCATCTACAAGCTAAAGGCTAACGTTAGCTCAGCTTCATTCCCTGATAACGTCAGATCCAGACGTCCCATCTACAAGCTAAAGGCTAACGTTAGCTCAGCTTCATTCCCTGATAACGTCAGATCCAGACATCCCATCTACAAGCTAACGGCTAACGTTAGCTCAGCTTCATTCCCTGATAACATCAGATCCAGACATCCCATTTAAAAAACACCAAGATGTAAAGAGTGTTTGGTAAAAATGTGTCTTAAAACTGGATCAAAAGTCATTTTGTGATGATGCATGCTCAAAGGAGACATGTCACCATTACAGGCAACACAGTCTCACGGCATTTCGTGTTATAGTCACAAAATTAATCTATTGATTCGTGTTCACCAACACGATTTTCGCATTTTTTTCGTGTCACACAGAACGATTTTAGAAGCAATGTATTTATATTGGTAGTGTGTTTCGTGCCTGCACCAAATAATAACAAATTAGAAGGAAAAAAAGATGTCATAAAATACAGATGTCAGTATTCTGAGGCTCTGAGACATTTCTTTTCCTCACTGACGGCAAAAAAACTCAGACATTATACAATTTAAAATAAAAGGGATAGGGTTAGGCTTAGGGTAAGATATTGAGTAAGAACATGTTTTTATGAACCACACAGCTTCTGGTCTTCCAAGACCCGACCGGACAAAAAGACGTGTTGCAGGCACGAAACATACTACCAATAGAAATACATTGCATTTAAAATCGTTCTGTGTGACACGAAAAAAAGGGGTACTTTTACTGGGTTGTTACAGGAGACCCTAGGGAACAGCGATAGCTTGATTAAAATGAACTTATTTCTCTAAAATACACTCAGCTCATTGTATAACATAGGTCTAGTCGATTTAACTTGTTAAATGTCCTATCTGGGCTCCATAAAGTACCTTTCTATCTATCTATATCTAAAAATGATGTCATCAAGCACATATTTCCAATTTCAGTAGCTCAGTCAGTCTCTGTAGTAATTAGTGTGCCTTTCGTAGTTTAACGGGCTATTAGGTTTTATTTAGTGTCCGCAGTGCTCAGAGAAACAGACCCTGGTGTCGGATTGCGATTTAAAAGCGCTGTTTCTGCAGCGAAACCCTAATCGCCCTCAGATGTTTGGCGCTGACATGACAAACAGCAGAAGGGAGGCAGTGGAGGAAGAGGAAGAGAAAGAGAGAGGAAGATGGGAATGGAGCACGGGGAAAGGGAGGGGGATTTTAAATTGAAATGTATGAAGTAACAGCCAGTAAATAAAACTGAAGAGACAAGACGCTGACAGACGTGGGCTCGGAGGTCCCTGTAAATATATTCCTCTGGACTTTGATGGAGGTGACATCTCTCTTTCCAGTTTAAACAAAAGGTCCAATGCACAACAGCCATGCCGATGGGAAAGTCCCGTTTGCAGGTATTTGGTCGTAGACCCAGATAAATTGAGATGCTGTGACCTGATGAAAAGTCAAGATGATCACCAAAGTAATTACAACTCTTCCTGAGGGGAACATTACTACCTCGCCCAGACTTCATCACAATCCATCAAATATTTGTCCAGATATTTCACTGCGAAGCTGGATGAGCGAGGGGAAAATACATCGCTGAAGACATCGGGCCCCGTCCATACGTCAACACTCACCAAACCTTCAGGCGCTAAGTTTGAGGATGTATTGTGACCTGGAGATGTGGAGTACCCCACATACAGTTAGAAATGTACAGTAGGGTCTCCAGCACATAGAGACTGCTGGATGCTAACCTGCACATGTTGGGACATTTGCACAATTAGCACACGTAGCATTAATTACCACATGCAGACAAAAATGGCTTGTCAGATTTGGACAGTTCTGGAGTGGTTTTGGGGGTTAGTGAGGATGCTGAATCCATATCTGACATTTCCAGGATAAACAATGGCAGTTTTAATCAGAAAGGGTATCTGTTCTCTCTGTGGACTGATTTTGATGCATTTTGGGTCCTTTTAAAGTGTTATGGACTCTGGATCATTTGGATTGCACATACTGAAAATAATTGTCAGGTAATAATAATGTTCATATTGTGCTCTCTATATTCAATGGTCTCAATACTCATGGTAGTCAAAATCAGTCCACAGAGAGAACAGATATGGCCTCTTTCTGGTTAAAACTGACATTTTGGATCCTAGAAAATTCAGAAATGGACTCAGCATCCTCAATAACCTCCAAAACCACTCCAGAGCTATATGATAAATGCTAATTAACTCAACTTATGCTAACTGTGTAAATGTCCCAACATCTGCAGGTTAGCATCCAGCAGTCTCTCTGAGCTGCAGACCCTACTCTACATGTCTATCAGAACACTTTGGGTCTCAACATGTCCGAGTGTTGGCAACGAGACAGAAGTGTTTGCAGGACTTAGGTGACCCTCAATCTTCACATGCTGCAGGTCTCTCTCCCTGACATTTTGAGCACACAATAACCCACAATTCATAGCGTTTTGACGTTAAACACGGGGGGAAGCCCGTAGGCGTGTTCAGCCGGTTTAATTGGATGCACTGGTATGCTACAATTACACAGAACCACTCATTAACTGGGATCTAAGGAACACATGAAGCAAGAGCAACATGGAACAGATTACATGTAACGAGATTTCATAATCAGGATACAAAAAGGTATTCGGTTATATTTACATCGAAAAAACAAGTAATCCGATTACTTTTTGTGAAACAGAGATTACTATCAGGATTAGGTACAAGATCTGAGTACTTCTACTTTTACTCAAGTACAAGATCTGAGTACTACTACTTTTACTCAAGTACAAGATCTGAGTACTTCTACTTTTACTCAAGTAACAAGATCTGAGTACTTCTACTTTTACTCAAGTACAAGATCTGAGTACTTCTACTATTACTCAAGTACAAGACTGAGTACTTCTACTTTTACTCAAGTACAAGATCTGAGTACTACTACTTTTACTCAAGTACAAGATCTGAGTACTTCTACTTTACTCAAGTACAATATCTGAGTACTACTACTTTTACTCAAGTACAAGATTGAGTACTACTATTACTCAAGTACAAGATCTGAGTACTTCTACTATTACTCATACAAGATCTGAGTACTTCTACTTTTACTCAAGTACAAGATCTGAGTACTTCTACTTTTACTCAAGTACAAGATCTGAGTACTTCTACTTTTACTCAAGATCTGAGTACTTCTACTTTTTACTCAAGTACAAGATCTGAGTACTTCTACTTTTACTCAAGTACAAGATCTGAGTACTTCTACTTTACTCAAGTACAAGATCTGAGTACTTCTACTTTTACTCAAGTACAAGATCTGATGAGTACTTCTACTTTACTCAAGTACAAGATCTGAGTACTTCTACTTTTACTCAAGTACAAGATCTGAGTACTTCTACTTTTACTCAAGTACAAGATCTGAGTTACTTCTACTATTACTCAAGTACAAGATCTGAGTACTTCTACTTTTACTCAAGATCTGAGTACTTCTACTTTTACTCAAGTACAAGATCTGAGTACTTCTACTATTACTCAAGTACAAGATCTGAGTACTTCTACTTGTACTCATCTTTGATGTCAGCGACTTCCCTTCCAGCCTCACTAACCCTAGCCCAACCAGCAGCATGGTCCTCACAGCTCTCTTTCTGATCAGAGACACATACCTTGATGCTGAAGCACCACATCAGAGTCGTGGTGAGAATCCAAAAGTACGTGTGTAAGTCCATCCTGCTTGCTTCCTCCTTATCGTCCAGGTCAGAAATGTTTCCTTCACGTAAGGTTCCTCACAGCAGCGTCCGTCTTCCTAGAAATAAAAAACACCTCAAAGAAAAAAGCCTTCGTGCTGAAATCAAACACCTGGAAAGAAACAGAAAGAAGGTCCAGAGGAACTGTTCCCACCCAGGTGCAGAGCTGAAGTAACGCTGCAGGAGGAGGAGGCTGTGGGAGGGGAAAGCTGTCTGGAGCTGTGTCATATCAGATGGAGGAGGAGGAGGGAGAAGAAGAGGAGGCACACAGGGGAGGCTGGGCCCAACTCAATTGACTTCAAAGTCTAGTTACCAGTTTAGTGAGCCTGGCATGTTGAGACCCCAAAGTGTTCTGATAGACATGTAGAGTAGGGTCTGCAGCTCAGAGAGACTGCTGGATGCTAACCTGCAGATGTTGGGACATTCACACAGTTAGCATCAGTTGAGTTAATTAGCATATGTGGACAAGAGCAAAACAATGTCTTGACTGATGTGGACAGTTTTAGAGTGGTTGTTTCAGGTATATTGAGGATGTTGAATATATTTGTGAATTTTTTAGGATAAAAAATGGCAGCTATGGAGTCCCCGACAACTTTAAAATCGACCCAAAATGCACCATGATCCGTTCACAGAGAGTACAGATATGCATGGCCTCTTTCTGGTATTATTGACCCCGACATGTGGAGACCCCAAAGTGTTCAGATAGACATGTAGAGTAGGGTTTCCAGCTCAGAGAGACTGCTGGATGGAAACCTGCAGATGTTGGGACATTTACACAGTTAGCATCAGTTGAGTTAATTAGCATTTGCAGACAATAGTTTTGGAGGTTATTGAGGATGCTGAATCCATTTCTGACATTTCCAGGATCAAACATTTCAGTTTTAACCAGAAAGAGGCCATCTGTTCTCTCTGTGGACTGATTTTGACTACCATGAGTATATTGTTGCAACCATTGGATTAGAGAGCACTAGATGAGCATTATAACCTGACAATTATTTTCCAAATAAGCAATCGGTCCAATCCATCTGATCCAGAGTCGCCTAAAATCGTCCCAGAATTCATCAGAATATCTTTCTGTCAGAATTCCGACTTTCTTGCATAAGACTCCTGACTCTATCTCAGAATACTGAGAACAGTCCATATCTGTTCTCTATGTGGAATTATTCCTGATTCATTTGGTCGATTTGGAAGATTTAGGGGATCATTTGGATTGGATAGATTGCTTATTTTTTAATATAAATTCAAAGTAGAGGTAATAATGTTCATCAGGTGCTCTCTGTATCCAATGGTTGCAACACAGTCAGAATCAGTCCACTCAGAGGACAGATACAGTATGTCCTCTTTCTGGTTAAAACAGACTTTTTCGATCTTGAAAATGTGAGAAATGGTTTCAGCATCCTCAATAACCTCCTGAACCGCTCCAAAACTGTCCAAATCTGACAAGCCATACCCTGGATGTAACTGGTCTGAATGTTTAAAGAATCATTTGGAGAAGCGTCTGAACATGTGCTTGTCTGCTGCTTAAAATGCCCTTTGTCTATTTTGGGGAAAGGGATGACTCTTATTGTGGTCGTGTGTGTAGGAGTCTATGAGTAAAGAATCAGAATTCTCCTTGAGGATTGAGGTTGGCTTTTGGACCAGAGCCAACCCTCTTCCCAGACAGACGCATGCACAACCTGTAATCATGCAGAAAACTAATGTTTTCACAGGCGTCCTAAAATATACACACAGCAACTATGCACGGTTTGACAAGAGTGTGATTCCAATAAACTGTGCTTTATTTTACGGTCAGGATTAAGCAACAAAGACACCTTTAGATAGTTTTACTGCGATTACAATAATCTTAATGTCAGGTCAGTGAGGGGAAGCAATGAATCAGCTTCATTACAAACAGACCATTGAGGCCCCGGCTCCACGGGGACGCATACGGCAAAACGCATCGGAGTAACGCAAACGCAAACGCAAAAAAGCTTCCGTCCCCACGCAATATACACCGGATTGTGTCAAACTCCACGAGACGGCTCCGTTTACATCCAAACCGCTGGAAAAGCTGCAGTACATATGCCGAGCCTGTACGTGGCGCTGTAACTTCCTCCACAAAAGCAGCGAAGAAGAATGGTTGTCATGGCTGCACTTCTGTGTATTCTCCGCGGTGGGGGCCGAGGGAACCGGGCAGAGTTTTTCGCCGGTCAACGTGTGTTAAAGTTTAAATCTTCCGGACAAAATTATAAAAGTGCCGGTCAAAGGTCTTCTTTGTTATTTATTGAGCTTTAAAACAAATGAATAACGACGATATCATGATATATAATCATCAAATACACAGAGGCTGTCTCTTTTTCTCTCTCTCTTCTATCCACCTTTGGACCCGTTGTCGTTTGCAGGGTCTGTTTCTACGTTTCCGTTACGGCGTCGTCTAGCTTAAAGGGCTATACGCATGAGAAATATGCGGATTCAACCCGTTTTCGTTCCCGTGGAGCCTACGCCTAACTGTCTGTTGACGAATATAAACTAACAACCTGAGAATTAGGAAGCTTTAATGACAGAGCCAAGCTAGCTGCTCCCATCTAACTCCAGTCTTTATGTTAAGCTAGGCTAACAATGTCCTGTCTTTTCTGGTCATTTGTGTTGAGAAAACATTGAATGCAAACTTTGAATGTATACTTCAGTACATACATTTACATTTGCTTACGAATTCTAAATCGTGTAGAAGTCTATGAGAAAATAACCTGAACTCTCCTTGATGTATTAAAAAACTATCTAGCTAACTATCTAGCTAACTACCTAGCTAACTACCTAGCTAACTACCTAGCTAACTACCTAACTTTGTTGTGTGAGGAGCTAACGTCTGCAAAGACACTCGCTCAGTCAACCCTAACTGGAGACAGAGGAAGGGGAATTAAAGGTGAATCATATTTCAAGGTTCAAGGTTCAAGGTTCTTTATTGTCAATCTGACATAGCTACAGAGTAATTATGTAGTTGAAAATCTTATGTCACAGGCTTCTCCAACAATGCAACATAATAACATAATAACAATAAGAGCAAGAGCAATACAAAAATAATAATAGTTATAAAATAAAATAAAGTGATGATGTGGAATAGTGCAGTACGAGTCTATATACAAGTTATTGGAATGATATATATATATTAGGTATTAGATACATACTACTGAGTAGCAGATGAATGTTTGAAGTTGTTTCAACAGTTCAATCTTTTAACAGTCTCACTGCCCGCGGGAAGAAACTGTCTCCGAATCTTCTTGTCCTTGACAGGATTTCTGTCCACCATCTATCATTCTAGCCCCAAACGTGTGCTGCTTCATGTTTCCCTGCTGCTCTGGCAGATGAGACTTTCACAGATTGGTTTTGGATGGAGCTGCTGAGTTTCTTGGGATTTTTTTGTTGTTGAGCTTATTCTGAGGTCATCTGGCACAAACTACTGTACACCGAGCGGGAGAATGACAAACACATACTGTATAAAAAGGTGGACCCCTGCTTTTTTCCTGTCGTTTTATCCGTTCCTGGGCCCAGTTTAGGGGAAGCGGTCTCGCTGCCTTTCTTCAGTCTCACCAAGGAGAGGCCGATGTGGTTAACCAGATCCAGAATGAGATTAACGAGGACAATCCAAACATCTGGGAGGCAGAAGCGATGGTGAGCCTTCTGGCTGGGTTTCCCCAAAATTGCTCCACCAGCCCTCGTGAAATGTTCTCAAATGAGCTTGGTGTACTGACATGTAAACAGCAAGGAGGAAGTGAGTTTACCACCATGACAGGAAGTCATTTATATATGGGAACACTTTACCTTCTTTAAGTTCTCACAGGTTTTAAATAAAGGTGGGGATTTCTATTTTAACTCTATTTCCAAGGAGCAGGTCAACGTGAAGCGCTGATTTACTTTGTTCATAGAGACAATTTATAGCCCTCCATTCACTTTATATTGTATGTAGATGCCTCCTAGTAACTATCGTCTACTAGCAGAATGCAGAGAGGCCTTAAGGCACGGACACATCAGGCCGGTTATCGGCGTCGGTGGGCGTCAGGCCGACGATGAGCGTTACTTTAGTATTCATATTCACGGCATTACTTTGAGAGATACTTGAATTGTAATTAAAAAATGTTGACAGGAAACAGCCAACGTCTATAAAAGAGAAGTACAAATATGTGTGTGCGTGTGTGTGTGTGTGTGTGTGTGTGTGTGTGTGTGTGTGTGTGTGTGCGTGCGTGCGTGCGTGTGTGTGTGTGTGTGTGTGTGTGTGTGTGTGTGTGTGTGTGTGTGTGTGTGTGTGTGTGTGTGTGTGTGTGTGTGTGTGTCATTTAGCCAACTTCTCATCAGGTCTTCAGGCGAGATAATTAGAGAGGAGGGTGAAACTGAAAACAACAGCCTGTCGCTCCCATAGCCCCGAGAAACAGGAAATGACAGAGAAGGAGGTGAGATAATGGGGGAGAGGAGGGAGAAAGGGAGGGCAATGGGAAGAGGTAATAGGGGTTAGAGAAGAAGTGACGGAAAGGGAAAAGGAGAATTTTCATGATTTAAAATTAAAAGTAAGAAGAGAGAAATTAAAAAGTAGACAACATAATAAATTAAAAGCGGAAATCAAAACACGACAGATACCAGGGACACTAAAGAGTGACGCACACAGCTGGGAGACCAGGGGACACTAAAGAGTGACGCACACAGCTGGAGACCAGGGGACACTAAAGAGTGACGCACACAGCTGGGAGACCAGGGGACACTAAAGAGTGACGCACACAGCTGGGAGACCAGGGGACACTAAAGAGTGATGCACACAGCTGGAGACCAGGGGACACTAAAGAGTGACGCACACAGCTGGGAGACCAGGGACACTAAAGAGTGACGCACACAGCTGGAGACCAGGGGACACTAAAGAGTGACGCACACAGCTGGGAGACCAGGGGACACTAAAGAGTGACGCACACAGCTGGGAGACCAGGGGACACTAAAGAGTGACGCACACAGCTGGGAGACCAGGGGACACTAAAGAGTGACGCACACAGCTGGAGACCAGGGGACACTAAAGAGTGACGCACACAGCTGGAGACCAGGGGACACTAAAGAGTGACGCACACAGCTGGAGACCAGGGGACACTAAAGAGTGACGCACACAGCTGGAGACCAGGGACACTAAAGAGTGACGCACACAGCTGGGAGACCTGGGGACACTAAAGAGTGACGCACACAGCTGGGAGACCAGGGGACACTAAAGAGTGACGCACACAGCTGGGAGACCAGGGGGCACTAAAGAGTGACGCACAGAGCTGGGAGACCAGGGGACACTAAAGAGTGACGCACACAGCTGGAGACCAGGGGACACTAAAGAGTGACGCACACAGCTGGGAGACCAGGGGACACTAAAGAGTGACGCACACAGCTGGGAGACCAGGGGACACTAAAGAGTGACGCACAGAGCTGGGAGACCAGGGGACACTAAAGAGTGACGCACACAGCTGGGAGACCAGGGGACACTAAAGAGTGACGCACACAGCTGGGAGACCAGGGGACACTAAAGAGTGACGCACACAGCTGGGACCTTGGTGACGTTCAGGATCATAAAGCTGAACAACTGTCTCTGTTGTTAGAAACTTACCTAAAAGGTTTCATGGTCTTATTTGAACAATGTGATCACATGACTCCTTCTGATGTTACTGCAGATCTGCTGTAAGCTAGCTAGCTAACGTAGCTAACCTAGTCATTTCAGACATACTTACACACACTAAAGTTATGAGACGACTCACTCTAACAACACTAACAGCTGTCGGCCTCCATAGGAACGGATTAATAGAAGTAAATCAAGGGCAAGTCTTGCATAATCTTTTTTTAATAATTTCATATTCTGTTCTTGTACATATCATATTCTATTGACGTGTTTACAGACTTCTCATCTTATGAGCATATGATGATAGAACCTTTGAATCTGAATTGAGTTTAGAATTGAACAGCCCAGGTCTAATATGAAGCATGACATGCAGAGCATCCTGAAAGAGAGCAGGAGCGTTGGGAACTGATTCAGGAAGACTCTGAGGTTTGACTGCAGGGTCTGTATTCAGAACATCAAATCTCTCCATCTCAGTAATACAAAGATGAAGGGAGGTGGAATTGATGAGCAGGTAGAAAGGCTGAAAGAACTAAATGTGAAATCCGCCTAATTCTGTAAATCCACCTGAATATTTACCGAGCAGCAGTCAAAGGCCGGATCAACATTCCTCTGAGGGGAGGGGGGGGGGGGCTGATGCCTTATCCATTAGGCCACTGGGCCTGTGAAATGATCTCACATTATCATTCACATCTCCTCACAAAAACACACCGTCTGTTCCCGTCTGCTTTCATGTCAGTCTTTAGCTCCTCTATCCAACATGCTGCTGCAGGAACATTGAAACCTCACTGACGGACAGAGGGGTGCACATGGAGCACAGGCAGGGACGTGCACAGACATTTTGGGGGGCGGGAGCTCAAGTGAGAAAAAGGGCACTTCCAATAATCATTTATAAAAAAAACGTTTTAAAACAAAAAGTTAAATATAGTTGCACATCTCTGATTTACTGACCAGTTTATTGTAATACCCTCACACTCACGCTATTGTTGAATACTCAGCAGAATTCTACACAATGATCAGCTAACACAGAGACAATGGTCTTCTTTAGTATTCACTACGCACAAGAGCAGACAACAAACTAGATGATGAAGTTACTGTTTGAGGACATTACGGCAAAAAGATCGTTTTTTCATGTACTTGTTATTTTGGTCTATTTTGCTTCCATGTTTTCTTTCACTCTAATGGAAATAAAACTTCCCAAAAACACATATAAATGTTGTTCGTTTTACCATGTCAGAATTCATCTATAGATTTAAACATTACATTTCAGGGGAAATACTGACTTGACGTAAGTAACTATCTGGGGAAGTTGTGAGGTGATGTGTTTTTAGTTTGATCCTTTTCACCTGCAATGCCTCGGTAGCTGCATGCAGATTAGCGCATTTTAATTAGGCCTAGTTAACGCCTAATTTGCATATCAATGTGGTGATCGTGATGACGTTATTAGATACACATTTTACTGTATTCACCTTTAGTGTCTGGCTGTTTCTCAATGTCGAGTAAACCTGCTGCAGAGCCACTATTTCAAGTATATTACGTCATCGAGTGGCGCTGAAGGACTGTTT
The DNA here is from genome assembly GCA_012861695.1 of Trematomus loennbergii. Taxonomy (NCBI): domain Eukaryota; kingdom Metazoa; phylum Chordata; class Actinopteri; order Perciformes; family Nototheniidae; genus Trematomus; species Trematomus loennbergii. Next base: position 130,292 of record JAAOOA010000458.1, read on the forward strand.
AAAGGCATGTTAAATGCAAGCCCTCAGGAAGTGCGCCGGACTCTGATGAGAGTATTCGTTGTGGCCAAACGGCGGTACTACACTTCCGTTAGGTTGCTAGGCCCGGAAACACTTTTTCCCATTGACTTACATGGGGAAAGAGTGGTCTGTAAATCGTTAGATAATTTTGTTTTAACTGAATAAACTACCCAGTATGAACACTTGTATAGCCCTTATTAAAAACATTCGTTCCTCAAGTTGTAAAAATGTGCTAATAACGTTATTCTGAGAGTTATTTCCCTCTGCATTATGAACGCGCATCTAACCCACGGGACCGCGCCGCCCGGCACGTTCATGTTACGTGTTCAGCACTACATGCGTTTATCTTTACCCATGGATGCACAATAAGAACGGACCATATCGCCTTACTGCCAGCCCACGGAGCTGTAATAATGGATATATTGCACATGTTTGCTGTAATTCAATTCAAAAAAGTTATAAATTTTACAAAATACACATCCTGTAACAGTTTGGAAGATTTAGCAGCCTGGTATATTACACAGTTTTAGGTCTGTGTGGCGCAGTGGATAGAGCGTTGGTGTTCGGATCAGGTTCAAACCCCACTGCAGTCAGCATGTCGTTGTGTCCCTGAGACACTTCACCCCAAAGTGCTCCTGTGGGGATTGCCCACAATATTGAGTATGTAAGTCGCTTTGGATAAAAGCGTCTAACAAGTAACATGTAATGTAATGTAGTGTGTGATATTGGTATTTATGGAAACATTTTACACCTTTCCTTCAAGTACTATACGTTTTAGTTACTTGTGGGGTACTTAACATGAATAGTCACAGTTACTATTCTTTTACTCCATCACATTTCAAAGAGAAATAGGCTATTGTTATTTTAACTCCACCACAGTAATCCATCATCAGCTTTACTTTTTAGATAAAGATTTAACTCACAATTGATCATAACTCAAAACACATACATTTGTATATATTACCAAGTGGTTTCATGTAGGCTACAACCCACACAAGTATCATGCTAAATGAAGCTCTGTTGCTTGGATATCACTAGATCCTGTTACAGCGTAATATAAAAGTACATAACGATTGATGTGTAACTTAGCATAATTACTAGCTAGCCGCTAGCTGCTAACTGCCGCCTCGTTAATATCAAATCCATCATAACAAATCCAGTACCATGCTGTCATGAACGTGCGGTGCTGTTACGTGTACGCAAATTGACGTGCTTGATGTGAACGAGCCTTTTGGGGGGTGGTTAAAGTTGCGCATGCTCTATGAGCGCACATACGGGTATTTCTCAGGCATGCTGGGTAATCTGTGACGTTTCGCTCTCTCAAAAGTTGGGCCATTTTATCATCATGCGCCAATGAGCAACTCTCATAGGAATGAATGAGGCCCCCCTCCCACGCTGTATCCAGTTCTTATTATACATCCATGGTTAAATGCCCAGCATTCGAAGCCACTCGATAATAATAATAATACATTTCATTTATATAGCGCTTCTCATCTGCCAAGACAAACTACGGAGCTACGGAACTTCACAGTCTAATCTCCCGATCTGATATTTTAATTTTGTATTCAATCAATATATTTTGGAAAGAGAAACTGTGTAGATAAATATTCATTTATTTAAAAAAAAAGAAAAAGGGCAGGGGCTCAAGCCCACTTTGATGTCTATGTGTGCTCGTGCCTGCCTGGGGGTTCATCTGAACAATAAACTGAGTGAGTGAAAGGCCGATTCAAAATGGTCCGCAGGCCGCATTTGGCCCCCGGGCCGTAGTTTGGACACCCCTGCTTTAAACCCTCAATTATCTCCTCATCATTATCTCCTCCAACCCCGAGATTAAAAAACAACTCATTTACTGCCACCGTCTCCGGGACAATCAGAGTTCCTGCTGCAGGTTACTTATATACAGGAATGTACCCTGACCCGTGACAGACCCCCCCCCCCCCCCCCCCTGCTGGGTCTTTATTGACAACACACTTCACGCCATTAACACCTCAGCAGGCCACTGACAGCTTCATAAAGGAGAGAACTATAGTGGCCAGAAAGTGCATTTGACACACCACAGAGATTACAACCGATACAGGGGACACTAAAGAGTGACGCACACAGCTGGGAGACCAGGGGACACTAAAGAGTGACGCACACAGCTGGGAGACCAGGGGACACTAAAGAGTGACGCACACAGCTGGGAGACCAGGGGACACTAAAGAGTGACGCACACAGCTGGGAGACCAGGGACACTAAAGAGTGACGCACACAGCTGGGAGACCAGGGGACACTAAAGAGTTACGCACACAGCTGGGAGACCAGGGGACACTAAAGAGTGACGCACACAGCTGGGAGACCAGGGGACACTAAAGAGTGACGCACACAGCTGGGAGACCAGGGGACACTAAAGAGTTACGCACACAGCTGGGAGACCAGGGGACACTAAAGAGTGACGCACACAGCTGGGAGACCAGGGGACACTAAAGAGTGACGCACACAGCTGGGAGACCAGGGGACACTAAAGAGTTACGCACACAGCTGGGAGACCAGGGGACACTATCTGCAGGGATGGGTATTCTGTGTTAGACCCTGAAGGCAGCATCTCCTGGTTCTGTGTTGGACCCTGAAGGCAGCATCTCCTGGTTCTGTGTTGGAACCTGAAGGCAGCATCTCCTGGTTCTGTGTTGGACCCTGAAGGCAGCATCTCCTGGTTCTGTGTTGGAACCTGAAGGCAGCATCTCCTGGTTCTGTGTTGGAACCTGAAGGCAGCATCTCCTGGTTCTGTGTTGGACCCTGAAGGCAGCATCTCCTGGTTCTGTGTTGGACCCTGAAGGCAGCATCTCCTGGTTCTGTGTTGGAACCTGAAGGCAGCATCTCCTGGTTCTGTGTGTGGACCCTGAAGGCAGCATCTCCTGGTCCAATGGGATGGATACAAGATGCACCATGTGATGTTGGACGTGCTGTTCACCATAGATTAGGAATTGAACAATCTGCATGCATTGTGTTTGAAGTGAAGCCGACACATATATAATAGTTATCACCGACATGGGGAGGCTTTTAAAGGACAGAGAAATACATGCTAAACACGTGAGCTCTGTGAAGATAACATTCATATGTTCGTCATCTTGCAATCTACTTATTATATAAATAGTTATCACCGCAATAAACCGTATTTAATTTAGTCTTAATGTACATTATATAATTTCATATTCTGTTCTTGTACATATCATATTCTATTGACTTGTATACAGACTTCTTATCTTATGAGCATATGATGATAGAACCTTTGAATCTGAATTGAGTTCTGAATTGAACAGCCCAAGTCTAATATGAAGCATGACATGCAGAGCATCCTGAAAGAGAGCAGGAGCGTTGGGAACTGATTCAGGAAGACTCTGAGGTTTGACTGCAGGGTCTGTATTCAGAACATCAAATCTCTCCATCTCAGTAATACAAAGATGAAGGGAGGTGGAATTGATGAGCAGGTAGAAAGGCTGAAAGAACTAAATGTGAAATCCGCCTAATTCTGTAAATCCACCTGAATATTTACCGAGCAGCAGTCAAAGGCCGGATCAACATTCCTCTGAGAGGGGGGGGGGAGAATGTGAAATGATCTCACATTTTCATTCACATCTCCTCACAAAAACACACCGTCTGTTCCCGTCTGCTTTCATGTCTGTCTTTAGCTCCTCCAACATGCTGCTGCAGGAACAACAGAGGGGTGCACATGGAGTACAGGCACCTGGGGGTCCATGTGAACAATAGACTGAGACCACAACCATCAGAGTCCACCAAATGATAACCTAAATCCTTATCGGAACACTAAACCCTACACCAGGGTGTCCAAACTACGGCCCGGGGGCCAAATGCGGCTCGCGGACCATTTTGAATCGTCCCTCTGCAAATTCAAAAAGTATATTGGAATGCGGCCCACAAAGTAAACTTACTTCTTAAATATAAATGTAAACATATATCACACAGTAGTATTCATGTGTTAGTAAGACCACTTTTCAAATAAATTCAGTCAATTAAAGTTGGAAAGAAACCACATATTTGTTCACATATTTATTAGAAAATCACCAACATCAGAAAACAGAAAACCTTTGAGCATTAGCGCGTTATATTGTAACAACATCTCCTGATTCTGGTAAGATATAGTTCAAAATGAGTTCTGCTGCTAATTACAAGATGTGATTTATCTAAATTCTTATTTCAAGAAATCTCACCAAGCTAATGTTCACTTGTTCTATGGGCAGACTTTTGTACTTATTTCAAGTGAAAACTGCTTGTTTTCATTGTTGTGTAACTTGTTTTTGGAGCAGCATCTTTTCCAGTGCACCTGTTCAACACTGCATTCAACCTCTGACCCCCCCCCCCCCCCCCTCATCTGTTTTTGTTTGTCTCTTTACGTATTTTCTTCGTTTTTGTTCTTCTCTCTGTCAAAGCGTCTTTGAGTTTCTATAAAAGTGCTATATAAGTGTTATGTATTATTTATTATTATTATTACACCTAATTCAGAAAGCTGCAGCCCGACTGGTCTTCAACCCCCCCCCCAGTTCTCCCTCACTACACCTCTCCTCCACTGGCTGCCAAAAGACACTGGTGCTGGTCTACTGAGCTTTAAAGTTCATCCAAGATATGGTCAAACCACTCCAGCACTTCGCTCTGCATCAGCCAATCAGCTTGCTACTCCCTCACTGTGAAGTGGAACCAGGAAGCCCCCCAACAAAGACACGCCTTTTGCTATGTACATGTTCCTGTTCATGTTCAAAAAGCATCATATGTGTTACTGGAAAATGGACGTTAGCTAATAACTAAACCTGGCATACATTTCTTACATAATAATATTTAGTAAGCATGGTCCTCGTTCGATAAAGACTTATAATACATGGTTTTAAAAAGGAAATAGAGCCGAGTTTAACCTGTGAGTGGACTTTAATGAAGATGAATATGAGAATATTGGGAGGCTCTGGCTCAGTGGATAGTGTGCTGGACTTCGAATCAGGGGATAGCAAGTTCGAGTCCCACTGCAGTCAGCATGTCGTTGTGTCCCTGAGACACTTCACCCCAAGTTGCTCCTGTGGGGAGTAGAGACGAGATGTTTATATGACCTGCTCCTTGTAACTGAGCCGTAGTATTTCTACTCTTTCTAAATGAAAAAGAGGTGATTGGCTCTCTGGTAGAACCTTTAGCAGATGTTCCTGGTCAGAGAGCATCAGGAGGATAACATCCTGTGAATCCTCCCTGATGAACGTCCTGTCTGCATGATGGACGACGGTCTGCAGACCTCTCCCTCTGATCCTGAACCCTATGAAGGTCTCATCTCTGATTTGGAATAATTGGAAACACAGATTCACAAAAACATGCGCCACCATGTTCAAAACAGATCTGCGGTCGTCTGGCTCATATAATTACCCCTCAGAATGTCAGTGAGGTGGCTTCGGTCCAGGAAGTGTTGCTGCCTGTTCTCTTTGCTTTGTTGTTGCTGCATTTCAATGGCGAGCCGGTGGGATTTGTGCAGGAGGAAAGGCCACATCTGACAGTCTGAGGCTGGGAGCAGACGCTGCACCTCCTGCCCTCTGGATGCCAAACCCCCACCGAAAAACCCCAACCACAACCAGCACTGAAGTCCCCCTCAGGGAGCGAAGCCCCGACCGCAGAGCCGGGGTTACCATCTACTAAAGCTGGCCCTGTGGTAAAAGCCACATTCAAAAACAACCTGAAAACAGAAGCCCTAAAACCTGCAGTGTCTCCATTATCCAGCAGGGGGAGAAGCCACACATGTGAGACTGTACAGAAGTCCAGGAGGAAATGTTCCTACTTCTCTCTCTCTTTATTACCTCAGATTGTAGAGAAGTCTATGAGGAAATGTTCCTACTTCTCTCTCTCTATTACCTCAGATTGTAGAGAAGTCTATGAGGAAATGTTCCTACTTCTCTCTCTCTTTATCACCTCAGATTGTATAGAAGTCAATGAGGAAATGTTCCTACTTCTCTCTTTATTACCTCAGATTGTAGAGAAGTCTATGAGGAAATGTTCCTACTTCTCTCTCTCTGTATTACCTCAGATTGTATAGAAGTCTATGAGGAAATGTTCCTACTTCTCTCTCTCTGTATTACCTCAGATTGTAGAGAAGTCTATGAGGAAATGTTCCTACTTCTCTCTCTCTTTATTACCTCAGATTGTAGAGAAGTCTATGAGGAAATGTTCCTACTTCTCTCTCTCTGTATTACCTCAGATTGTAGAGAAGTCTATGAGGAAATGTTCCCACTTCTCTCTCTCTTATTACCTCAGATTGTAGAGAAGTCTATGAGGAAATGTTCCTACTTCTCTCTCTCTTTATTACCTCAGATTGTAGAGAAGTCTATGAGGAAATGTTCCTACTTCTCTCTCTCTGTATTACCTCAGATTGTAGAGAAGTCTATGAGGAAATGTTCCCACTTCTCTCTCTCTTTATTACCTCAGATTGTAGAGAAGTCTATGAGGAAATGTTCCCACTTCTCTCTCTCTTTATTACCTCAGATTGTAGAGAAGTCTATGAGGAAATGTTCCTACTTCTCTCTCTCTGTATTACCTCAGATTGTAGAGAAGTCTATGAGGAAATGTTCCTACTTCTCTCTCTCTGTATTACCTCAGATTGTAGAGAAGTCTATGAGGAAATGTTCCTACTTCTCTCTCTATCACCTCAGATTGTAGAGAAGTCTACGAACAATTGGCCATTAAAGCAATGGCCAAAACGGAGATGTTCAAATACCGAGCTGCGACACCATTACAGAACATCAGAGAATCCTTCGTACGGAGCGCGTTGTAGACGAATATTTCACTTTCAGAAGCTGAAACTTTCAACATATCACATTATCATCATGAAATGGATTCACAAATGTCTTCCATCCTGATGCCTGGTGGTATTTTTTGTTATTTGGACCTCCTTTTAACATACAAGTTGTGATGCAGAGCAGGTGGACTCTTTATGAAATGATGTGGGGTTTATGGCGGCAGTTGAGCGTCAAATTAGGATTTCTTTCCCTTTTGTTTGGTGCGGATGATCCGTTAGGGGGATTGAATAAAGCTGTGAAGCTAAAGCCCATCAGGGTCTTATTAAAATAACTACAAGCGTCAATTTTCAAGGATATATTTGCTTCCAATTTGTTTGTTGCAGGCCGTCCATAAAGCATGAGAGCAGATGTAGAGAGGACGTCCAGCTGACCTCACTAGAGGCTTTAAATGATTATATGAATCATTACAAACTCTTTCCAGGTTTCCCTCACATCTCTTGAAGAACTCATGACAATTGTAGCTGTCCAACATTGGTGTGTTATCCTATCTTTTACTTGCTGTGTTTTATGCCTTTTATACTACATTGTATAGTTGTATTGTGTGCTGTGTAAACAGCAATAGATATATTAATTTATCAAATAACATTTTTTAAATTGCATTTTTTTTTAAAAACCATCCCATAAAAAAGGCACTTTCTCTGGAGGAAGAAAAAGGGCAGGGGCTCAAGCCCACTTTGATGTCTATGTGTGCATGTGCCTGACTTGTACTATAGTACTTTTACACTGTGATATCACTACTTTACTGCAGTACTTGTTCTTGAGTACTTTCTGTCGGGTTACTGTGTATAACTGCCTCCATACATTAATGTCTGGAACACATATATCCAGGGTGATACTCCACAGCTGCATGAAGTGGGAAGACATGAGGCATCAGGCAGTCACGATAATTGGTGTGTTTTATTATTTGTGTGTTGGATGATAAATGAGGGCGTTTCATTTGATCGAGGCCAAACCGAACACTGAAGAAAACCATAAATCATGAAGCTGGCAAACAACACGCCGTTCTGTCATTTCAGGTTGTTTTTTTATACAGGAATTGTCCTACAGTGAAAGAGCTGTGACTTTACTAAACTGTTTAATAATAAAAAGGAGAATTCTGGTATTTTCCACCTTTTTTGGTCGATCCGTTGACATAATAAAACACCAAGACAATTACATACATTTTTTTTAATCAAAACACAGTTTGGTGGATGACTGATGGAAATAAATAGGTTTCAAAGAGAGATGCAGGGATGTTGTATTCCTGTGTTGGTCCCTGAAGGCATCATCTCCTGGTCCAATGGATTCCTCCATGTGATTTTGGATTATTGCAGAAAATAATCTCAGTGGCAAACAAACGTTTATGATGGTTTAAGCTATAAAGGAACTACAGCACGGTCACATGACTTCACGTCACCACCGCTAAGCTAAAGGCGGCTAATGTTGGGCTATAAAGGAACTACAGCACGGTCACATGACTTCACGTCACCACCGCTAAGCTAAAGGCGGCTAATGTTGGGCATAAAGGAACTACAGCACGGTCACATGACTTCACGTCACCACCACTAAGCTAAAGGCGGCTAATGTTGGGCTATAAAGGAACTACAGCACGGTCACATGACTTCACGTCACCACCGCTAAGCTAAAGGTGGCTAATGTTGGGCTATAAAGGAACTACAGCACGGTCACATGACTTCACGTCACCACCGCTAAGCTAAAGGCGGCTAATGTTGGGCTATAAAGGAACTACAGCACGGTCACATGACTTCACGTCACCACCACTAAGCTAAAGGCGGCTAATGTTGGGCTATAAAGGAACTACAGCACGGTCACATGACTTCACGTCACCACCGCTAAGCTAAAGGAGGCTAATGTTGGGCTATAAAGGAACTACAGCACGGTCACATGACTTCACGTCACCACCGCTAAGCTAAAGGAGGCTAATGTTGGGCTATAGGCAAGGCAAGGCAAGGCAAGTTTATTTATATAGCACCTTTCAACACAAGGCAATTCAAAGTGCTTTACAAAAATGGAAGACATTCAGAAAATGGCATTTAAAATCAGTCATTAAAAAGCAAGATAATAAAATAAACATTAAAAGAAAAAATACATGGATAAAGTTAAAAGTTACAGTGCAGTTTAAGATGTGAATAGTTCAATTAAAAGCAGCGGCAAAAGAAAAGTCTTCAGCCTGGATTTAAAAGTAGTAAGAGTTGCAGCGGACCTGCAGGTTTCTGGGAGTTTGTTCCAGATATTTGGAGCATAATAACTGAATGCTGCTAGAAATTCAGAGGCTACTGACACTGGGGGGTTTGTTAGTCTGTCGACGGTAGCAAACAAGGCACGTGCGTTGTTTTTGTTTTTGGTAATGATGTCAGAGAAGAAAGACTGTCGTCTCTCTTTATAGATTTCAAAGTGAACCTGGAGATTTGTTTTTCGCCACCTACGTTCAGCTTTTCGACACTCTCTTTTTTCTGTTCTCACGGTCATGGCCTTTCTCCATGGAGATATTTTCTTGCCAATCACTTCCTTTACCGTAGTTGGAGCAATGGTATCTATAACATTTTTAATTTTTGAATTAAAATGATCTACTAGCTCATTTACTGAGATGTTAGCAGGGGCAAGTGTGGATGAAAAATTATGAGTAAACATTTCCCTAGTATTTTCTGTTAAATATCGCTTTGTGGTTACCTCTTTCTGAACATTTTTGTGAACAGAAATAGAGCTCTCAAAGAAAACACAGGAATGATCAGAGAGTGCAACATCAGTCACCACAACCTTTGAGATATTCAGACCCTTTGAGATAATTAAGTCCAGAGTGTGCCCCTTATTGTGCGTGGGCTCCGCCACATGCTGAGTCAGTCCATAGTTATCAAGAACACAAAACAGTTCTTTAGCCCCTCTGTCCTGGGGGTTGTCAACATGGATGTTAAAATCACCAACAATGACTAGACGGTCAAAGTCAATACACACTATAGACAGCAGTTCAGTAAAGTCATCAAAAAAGCTTGCACAGTATTTGGGTGGTCTATAGATATTTAGGAACAGAGCTCGAGAGGAGCATTTCAGCTGAAGGGCCACATATTCAAAAGAAGTAAAGTCCCCATAAGATGTCTTCCTGCATTGAATGGAATCATTGAACAAAATAGCAACTCCACCCTCTTTCTTATGCATTCTTTCCTGACTCATAAAACTAAAGTTGGGAGGGGTTGATTCGATAAAAACAGCTGCACTGTTATTTTGTTCAATCCAAGTTTCTGTTAAAAACATAAAATCGAGACTGTGCTCAGTGATAAAATCATTGATTAAAAATGTTTTTCCTGCCAAAGACCTGACATTTAATAAAGCTAGTTTAAGTTTGTTAAATACACTATTAGTAAAAAATGTTGTGACAAGCTGTGGCTGACATGGAATCACTGCTATAAAGGAACTACAGCACGGTCACATGACTTCACGTCACCACCGCTAAGCTAAAGGTGGCTAATGTTGGGCTATAAAGGAACTACAGCACGGTCACATGACTTCATGTCACCACCGCTAAGCTAAAGGTGGCTAATATTGGGCTATAAAGGAACTACAGCACGGTCACATGACTTCACGTCACCACCGCTAAGCTAAAGGAGGCTAATGTTGGGCTATAAAGGAACTACAGCACGGTCACATGACTTCACGTCACCACCGCTCAGCTAAAGGTGGCTAATGTTGGGCTATAAAGGAACTACAGCACGGTCACATGACTTCACGTCATCACCGCTAAGCTAAAGGTGGCTAATGTTGGGCTATAAAGGAACTACAGCACGGTCACGTCACCACACAAATAATTGTACAAAAACCTTAAAATATGGAGAAATACCAGCTTTTATTTACCGCCAACTTTAAAACAATGCTGGATATTATTCAGTGGAAATCGGTAACCTCTACTGGTTGCAAGCTGTAAAAAAGATGAACATGATGAAATAGTTTCCCTAATTGCTAATTTCCCTTCATTTGAGAACATCTTTTCCTAACCCTGTTGTGATGTTCTCACTTTAAAGCATCTATAATGATTGAAAATGACCCATTTAACACGTGCCAACAGAGGAAGTCAATATGTGTGAAAGTAGATATAAAATGATCTAATTGACTAAAGTACTTCGAAATGAGGGGATTGTATTGTTACTTGGCTTCATGTTATCTGTCCCTGGCTGAACCCAGGTCTGTTTCTGGGTATTTGCTTCTAACAACTGTTCAATAGTTTCTCAGAAGATCACAATAGTTATAAGAATTTCTTATGACTGTATGATAGTTTATAGAACTGTACAATAGTTTCTCATAACTATACAATAGTTTAAGAACTGTACCCATTTCTAAAGACTGTCCCATCATTTCTTAAAACTGTACAATAATTTCTTAAAACTGTAAAATAACCTTTAAGAACTGTTAGAATAATTTCGAATACCTGTCGATCATTTATAAGAACTGTACGATAATTTGTTAGGACTTTAATCATTTCTAAAGAATTTAAAATAATTTTCTAATGACTGAACAATAATTTCTAAGAACTGTATAATAATTCTAAGGACTTTACGAACTGTACCCATTTCTAAAGACTGTCCCATAATGTCTAAGAACTGTTCAATAATTTCTTAAAACTGTACAATACATTTAAAAACTTTACAATCAACAATTTCTAAGAACTGTCAATCATTTCAACGAACTGTACGATAGTTTCTAAGAACTGTACAATCATTTCTAAAGAATTAATAATACAAATACATTTCGAATAACTACCAACATTTTCTATATTTCTAATCACTCTTCAAACGTTTCTTAGTGCCAGACAGGGGCGGACTGGGACAAAAGATCAGCCCGGGACTCTCGACCGGCCCACCTCGGTACCGCGAGTAAATACCACTAGTAAATTGTCGACGGGGGGTGCTGACTTATCCGACCGGCCCACATCGTCCGACCGCCCCACTTCAGTACCGGCCCATCGGGATTCGTCCCGATGGCCAGTCCGCCCTGGTGCCAGATGAACGTTCCTGAGGTCATGTGATGCATCTTCCTCCAGGTGTTGGCAGGGTGGACCGTGGGCCGGCTGCAGAGAGGTGCTCTGGACTCTGAGTCGCTCAGAGGAAACTGAATAACTGAGGCTAATAATCCGTAAAGAAATAAAAGTATTGCACGCAGAGAACGGGAAGAAGACACTGAGGGTGTCTGACAACAAACAGAGGACACATGTATAGTTTATAAGAACTGTTCAATCATTTCAAAGAACTGTACGATAGTTTCTAAGAACTGTTCGACAATTTCTTAAAACTGTAAAATAACATTTAAGAACTTTACAATCAACAATTGCTTAGAACTGTACGAATCATTTCTAAGAACTATACGATAGTTTCTAAGAACTGTATAATAATGTCTAAAGAATTAATAATACAAATAAAAGTATTGCACACAGATAACATGAAGAAGACACTGTGGGCGTCTGACAACAAACAGAGGACACATTTATATATATATATATTTTATTGTACAAACAATGAATGCTTTGTCTTTCCCTTTCTGAAATACATCTTAAAACCACGCTGCATTTCATCAGTGACGAGTATCTGTCTCAACTTCACTTCTGGATTGTTTCACAAACATTTAGTAAAAAAGGATCTAAATGGATAGAAATCATTCCTATGTATTCTCTTCATGGTCACAGCAGGATGAGAGATGACGAATGGGAGCTCCTCAATGATCAGACGGATGGTAAACATGTTGCAGCTTTAGTTTGATCATTTATCAGAATGCACAGAAATGAGTCGCTTTTGTCCCTCCATGTTAAAGGTCGTTTAAGGGTTTATCGTCCGTATGATTAGTTTGCCGCCCTTTATTTAATAGTACGATAAATTCCAGATAATGCCTTCTGATTATTATAACTATAAAAGAGTTGTTTTTTCCTATTTGTGGAATTCATCTCATTTGCCAAATTGAGGCTGAATCAAAAGTTTTCCCTGAGGCAGAGATTAAAAAAAATATCTCATTTTTACAAACCATGACCTTACAGTAATAATAAACCATTGAAGTGAGTCCAGTCTCAGTCTCTGGCTGGAAGACAACTCTCTGCTTCAACTATCACACGTTACATTTATAATCACTTTAATATGTAATATTCCATTCCTCACACACTTATGTATATATCATATCCTGCTTTTTATTTTGTTACTGTACATTGGTATTTCAACATGATATTTTCTACTTTTTAATGCTATTTTATTTCTATTTGAGATGTTTACATTCTGGATTGTTTATGTCTAGTCTTTTAATGTCTCTAATGTACAGTGCCTTGTGTTCTTATGCTGCTGCAACGCAAACATTATACGCTTACCTTATCTCATCTTATACAGCAACAAAGGCAGGAACTGTCACAGTGTAAAGGGAACAGGATTTACAAACCATAAATTAGGCGTAATTCAATATGTATATTATTCTTTAGGCCAATGGGTGCAACATGGCCCACTTTGAGGCCAGCAGAAGACCTGCGTACGGTCTCCAGGTGACTGTGTCTTCGCTGATGACTGGACGCTCTACATGCGCCAGAAGAGGCACATTATCCTCACAAGTTCAAACATTTATGGAAAATGATTCACGTTAAGCGTTACACTTCTTGTTGACTTGTCTGGCTTTGCGTGATTCAGACCAAATGTAAATACTGCAGCAATATTTATACAAAATGAAGGAATTATAGGAACATACTCCAAAGTGATATGTAGACTTTAATCTTTGGTAATATATTTGACGAGTAAATGTGGATGATTTTTGATAAATGATGAAACCAAAGAGCCCTTAGTCAAGCGGACTAAAGACACTTTATATACACCACGTTTTATTAAAGGGGCAAAACACAAAGAAGAAATAAGACTTTTTTTGTCCTGAGATTTTTAGATCTCTAGTTCATCCCAAGAAGCGTCTTCCCAACAATACAGATTTTCAAAAATAATCAGGACATTGTTGTTGAAGAGTTTTTAAACACCACAGATCCCTCCCATCCACCTCCATTGTGTTTGGGTGGTGGTTCTCCAAACTATGAGCATCATTCTTTGATTTCTAAGAACTGACGGAGAGTCTTTCCATGAACACAGAGCTGTTACCAACCTCAGGACTTCTCGCTGCGTTTCTCTCCATGCGGCGACCATAAATGAGAGTTTGATTGCTAAACTTTGGCTGTCACGCCCCGAGCTTCACCGGCCAACTGGCATTATCGTGTTTTTGTATTATCTTTTCTCAAACCACCAACCATCAACTCATCATGAGTCCAATCTGCCATTCGGAGACTTTTGGAGAGAGATACTTCCGTCCGCTAAACGTTGAGACAATAAAACAATAACGTGAACTACATTCGTCTCAATAACTCCAACACTAATTCAAAATGTGCTCGGGAAGATAATATACATAAAAACAGTTTGTAAATATGTTCAGAATAATCGTTGAATTGGTGTGTAGCTTTCAGAAGAGGAACTACTCTACAGTAATCACAAACGGTTCTGGTACATCCGATCATCTCGTCCCTTTTTATCACCATATGTTTCCCACCAAGGTGAGCAGGGGGGGGGGGGGATTGGTTTGTATGTACAGAGACCCCTCCAGGACCCCGTGAAGGCATGAAGGAAAGCAACCATTGTAACACTATAGAATAAGGCACATGGAATAGATAAATCATCAATATTTACACGGGATATGGCTATCCACACACATGCACACACGGATAGCTCAAACACACATCACAGTATTAAAAACAGAACCATTCTTATCTACCTTCCTCCCCTCTCTTCCTCTTCCTCGGGTAAAGTCTGGCAGCCAGGTCGATGATACAGTAGAATCACATCAGCGCCCTCTGATTACCCAGGAGCCTCTTGGGGTTTCAAAGCATCACGTGATTATCTGTGATTATCTTTACTTTGGGCTCGGGAGTTTAGCAGATTCAGGTTTTGAGCCTTTTCCATGGAAAGGCTCATTTATGTTAAGATGAGATAAAACATGGTGAGTTTTTGCTACTTTTCTGATTCAAAGGTCCAGGAGAAAGCGGGGAGGATGGGAAATTATGTAGATATTTTAGAGAAAGAGACACAGAGTGGGCAGAAAAACTGAAATGTTCCAGAACACAAAGTCAGAAGGAAACTAAAACATTGGAGGAGCTTCTGTAACGGCTCTTACGTTGCTTCCACACCGTCGCAAAGCAACGAGAGTTTGACTGCCTCGTCGTTTGTGTTCAACCGATCACACGGCAGAGAGGAGGCGGGATCTCTGGAGGGAGTAAGATCTATTACGGCTAAGCTACGCTAACATTAGCACTACCGACACTCAAAACTACGTCATATAAGCATAAATAAATCAGCAACAACCGACACACGGAAAAAAAGTTTGCTTCAAGTCCCGTGTGAACGCACCATCAGAAGTCTTTGAAGCGTCCTGGAAAAGAGTTCTGGAATGTTGGGAGGAGGTTCCGGAACACAGAGGAATCTCAAACGTTGTTGAGGGTTCTAGAATGTTGAAGAAGAAGTTCCGGAACACGGAAAGGTTCCAAAGTCTTGCGAAACGTCGTGAAACCCTTAAATAACCTGGAGGGCGGTTCCAGAAGAGCGCGCGGCAGGTTCCAGTGTGGCGCTTCATGATGGAACCTTTAACAGAAGCTGATGGGAGGATGGGTCACAAGCTTTTCTAGAACGTTCCAGGGAGGAAGGGTCTGCCCTGGAGGTCGGCGCTCTAGAAGCGGGTGCTGTGGGCGAAGCTGTCGGACATGATGATGTTCTTGTAGAAGTTGTCGGAGCGCGTGGAGCAGTAACCTTTCACCTTGTCGATCATCTGGCTGACGGGGAGGATGGAGGACGAGGAGGACGAGGAGTTGGGCTCCGCCTCTGAGGAGGAAGAGGAGGAGGAGACACACTTGGGGCTGGTCTGGTTGGAGAAACATTTATCTGGGGGACAGAGAAGAAGTGGATTATTATCTGATCTCAATGTGAGGTGGAGACCCTATCATAGATGTAATTACGGTGGTATGCTCTGATACACATTTTATAAAATAATGTATAATATTTCCCAGCAAGAAAACACGACACGGTTCATGCACAGGTTCAACCTTTCCCAGAGAGCAAAGCAGGGAGAGGAATGTGAGTGAGGGCCAAACGTCCAAGACAAATGATTATTCTGTTTTCATCATATATGTTCACGGGATATGTTGATGCTATAATATCTGGCACCACCCGCTTCAAACCAAACATCCAATGCAGAGCGTTGGTGATGGCCTGGAGCCAGCCGGCTACAGGATGTGTTATTTATGAAACATCTAAAAAGGTCATGGAGATGTGTCTTGAACATATATGTGATATCTAAGCTCTCAGTCCTGGGGTTTGATTTGATCGAGGATCCTTTTCATGGAAAATGCTTAGAAAAGGTTCTCAGGGTCTGCTGTAGGTACTTTGGGTCAATAAGTACGGAGGCGGACACACGACAACAAAACTCTTCCACATGAAGAAACATCTCCAGCAACACGTGCAGCCTTTAGAGAACATTCAGCAACACACACACAGCTGGAGACCAGGGGACACTAAAGAGTGACGCACACAGCTGGGAGACCAGGGGACACTAAAGAGTGACGCACACAGCTGGAGACCAGGGGACACTAAAGAGTGACGCACACAGCTGGGAGACCAGGGGACACTAAAGAGTGACGCACACAGCTGGGAGACCAGGGGACACTAAAGAGTGACGCACACAGCTGGGAGACCAGGGGACACTAAAGAGTGACGCACACAGCTGGGAGACCAGGGGACACTAAAGAGTGACGCACACAGCTGGGAGACCAGGGGACACTAAAGAGTGACGCACACAGCTGGCAGACCAGGGGACACTAAAGAGTGACGCACACAGCTGGGAGACCAGGGGACACTAAAGAGTGACGCACACAGCTGGACCAGGGGACACTAAAGAGTGACGCACACAGCTGGGAGACCAGGGGACACTAAAGAGTGACGCACACAGCTGGCAGACCAGGGGACACTAAAGAGTGACGCACACAGCTGGGAGACCAGGGGACACTAAAGAGTGACGCACACAGCTGGGAGACCAGGGGACACTAAAGAGTGATGCACACAGCTGGGAGACCAGGGGACACTAAAGAGTGACGTACACAGCTGGGAGACCAGGGGACACTTAAAGAGTGACGCACACAGCTGGGAGACCAGGGGACACTAAAGAGTGGCGCACACAGCTGGGAGACCAGGGGACACTAAAGAGTGACGCACACAGCTGGGAGACAGGGGACACTAAAGAGTGACGCACACAGCTGGGAGACCAGGGGACACTAAAGAGTGACGCACACAGCTGGGAGACCAGGGGACACTAAAGAGTGAAGCACACAGCTGGGAGACAGGGGACACTAAAGAGTGACGCACACAGCTGGGAGACCAGGGGACACTAAAGAGTGAAGCACACAGCTGGGAGACCAGGGGACACTAAAGAGTGACGCACACAGCTGGGAGACCAGGGGACACTAAAGAGTGACGCACACAGCTGGGAGACCAGGGGACACTAAAGAGTGACGCACACAGCTGGGAGACCAGGGGACACTAAAGAGTGATGCACACAGCTGGGAGACCAGGGGACACTAAAGAGTGACGCACACAGCTGGGAGACCAGGGGACACTAAAGAGTGATGCACACAGCTGGGAGACCAGGGGACACTAAAGAGTGATGCACACAGCTGGGAGACCAGGGGACACTAAAGAGTGACGCACACAGCTGGGACCTTGGTGACGTTCAGGATCATAAAGCTGAACAACTGTCTCTGTTGTTAGAAACTTACCTAAAATGTTTGATGGTCTTATTTGAACAATGTGGTCACATGACTCCTTCTGATGTTACTGCAGATCTGCTGTAAGCTAGCTAGCTAACGTAGCTAACCTACTCATTTCAGATACACTGACAAACACTGAAGTTATGAGACGACTAACTCAGAGACAGAGACATCATCACAATGGAAGTGTTTCGGGGCGTATTGGCATGTCTGTCGACCACCATGTGTGAGATTGATCCATTCCCAATGCAGTGTCACAAACCTTTTGAGCAGTTTCATTGAATACCTGAGCTCGATGAAGAACAACTGCTTCCCAGTGACACTCTCCCAGTATCATCTCTGTGGGAAGGTCTGGGCCAATGGATGCAAAGACATGTTGCTGACCATCAGGTATCTTGTCCCTTATTGGTGTCAGTGCAGTCTCTGACTTTAAGGATAACTGTCTCTCTTCTCAGTCTGGTTGGTCTGATGTTCTTCTACTCTTTTTTCTCTTCTAGCTGAAGTTGCTTGGTTTGGCGTTGCCCCCCCCGAGGCCGAGTGAAGCCTCGCTGGACCTGAGGAAGCTCCACAACAGCAGCTTCATTCAGAAACACATATTGTGATTCATCTTCCTCCTGATCCCGAGATTAATCGTCAGAATGCGTGCATGGCTGTGTAGAAAGTGAACTACAGAAAGTGGTATCATTATGCTGCACTGCTTCCTGGATCTTGAAGGCTCTGGGCTAACGTCATGGGTTTATCTGGAGATATGTGTTGGTGGAACTTCAGAGAACAGGATGGGAAGCGGCTGGTGCTTTATGGAGCGCTGTTCTGATGGGGCTGCCAACTAAAACATTAAGAAGCCGAACAGATCTGTCTCCAAACAGAGTCAAAGCACTCAGTGGTTGAGAGTTTCATAATAACCTAAGGGTCGGGCAGCTTACTGGGAAAAAGACACATTTAAAAAATACAGCTCCATCTGCACAGTGACCTGAAAGCCTCCCCTCTTCATCCAATCTCTTCATCAAATCCAGATCTACATCATCATCACCAGTGTCTAGACCCCGGGGGTTCCCTATATGCTCACGGCTGCATTTCCCCTTTAGAGATACCATTTCAGGATCGGGTCTATCCGCCAAAGACTTAACATTTCATATGGCACGTGTCAATAAATGTTCTTTAAACAAAATGAAGTCTTTCCTGATTGAACTGATGTTAGTTGGTGATTTTCCAATAAATATGTAAAGAAATAAGATGTTTTGACTGACTTAACAAGATGAAGCATTGTCTAAAAACAAGACCTGATATCTCTCTGCAGTGTTAGTTCTAACCTTATTGTGTCTTATATCAGGTGTAGAGACACATAGATATTAGACACATATACTGGGCAAGATTTAGAGTTTTTGTAGTGCACGAGTTCTCCTCCACATAATCCCCATCATCGTCATCCCAATGCCGGGTTTCCTGTTTATGACATTTAAGATGATCCACAGTGGATTGAGGCTCTAGCTAGCTACACTAGCACTTATTGAGATAACAACGTTTTTATAAGTTCACGGTCGAATTGTCAATTTTGTCACATGTAAAACCTTTGAAGACCTTTTTTAAGACCCTTTCCATACATTTTAAGACCTAATCGCCACTTTGAGTTGTAACCGGTTACCTTGGCGACACACTACTTTTAATACTTTTTTACTTTTTAATACTTTCTAATACTTTTTAATACTTTTTAATACTTTCTAATACTTTTTAATACTTTCTAATACTTTCTAATACTTTTTAATACTTTCTAATACTTTCTAATACTTTTAATACTTTCTAATACTTTCTAATACTTTCTAATATTTTTAATACTTTCTAATACTTTTTAATACTTTCTAATACTTTCTAATACTTTTTTTACTTTCTAATACTTTCTAATACTTTTTAATACTTTCTAATACTTTTTAATACTTTTAATACTTTTTAATACTTTCTAATACTTTTTACTTTTTAATACTTTCTAATACTTTCTAATACTTTTTAATACTTTTTAATACTTTTTAATACTTTTTAATACTTTCATACTATCTAATACTTTTTAATACTTTCTAATACTTTCTAATACTTTTTAATACTTTCTAATACTTTCTAATACTTTTTAATACTTTCTAATACTTTCTAATACTTTCTAATACTTTCTAATACTATCTAATACTTTTTAATACTTTCTAATACTTTCTAATACTTTTTAATACTTTCTAATACTTTCTAATACTTTTTAATACTTTCTAATACTTTCTAATACTTTCTAATACTTTTTAATACTTTTTAATACTTTCTAATACTTTCTAATACTTTCTAACACTTTCTAATACTTTCTAATACTTTTAATACTTTCTAATACTTTCTAATACTTTCTAATACTTTCTAATACTTTTTAATACTTTCTAATACTTTCTAATACTTTCTAATACTTTCTAACACTTTTTAATACTTTTTAATACTTTTTAATACTTTTTAATACTTTCTAATACTTTCTAATACTTTCTAATACTTTTTAATACTTTTTAATACTTTTTAATACTTTCTAATACTTTTAATACTTTAATACTTTCTAATACTTTCTAATACTTTCTAATACTTTTTAATACTTTTTAATACTTTCTAATACTTTCTAATACTTTCTAATACTTTCTAATACTTTTTAATACTTTTAATACTTTTTAATACTTTCTAATACTTTTTAATACTTTTTAATACTTTTTAATACTTTCTAATACTTTCTAATACTTTCTAATACTTTTAATACTTTCTAATACTTTCTAATACTTTCTAATACTTTCTAATACTTTCTAATACTTTTTAATACTTTTTAATATTTTTAATACTTTCTAATACTTTCTAATACTTTCTAATACTTTTAATACTTTTTAATACTTTTTAATACTTTTTAATACTTTTTAATACTTTTTAATACTTTCTAATACTTTTCTAATACTTTTTAATTTACTTTCTAATACTTTCTAATACTTTCTAATACTTCATACTTTCTAATACTTTTTAATACTTTTTAATACTTTTTAATACTTTCTAATACTTTTTAATACTTTTTAATACTTTTTAATACTTTCTAATACTTTTAATACTTTTTAATACTTTTTAATACTTTCTAATACTTTCTAATACTTTCTAATACTTTTTAATACTTTTTAATACTTTCTAATACTTTCTAATACTTTCTAATACTTTCTAATACTTTTTAATACTTTTTAATACTTTTTAATACTTTTTAATACTTTCTAATACTTTCTAATACTTTCTAATACTTTTTAATACTTTCTAATACTTTCTAATATTCTAATACTTTTTAATACTTTTTAATACTTTCTAATACTTTCTAATACTTTCTAATACTTTTTAATACTTTTTAATACTTTTTAATACTTTTTAATACTTTCTAATACTTTTTAATACTTTTTAATACTTTTTAATACTTTCTAATACTTTCTAATACTTTCTAATACTTTTTAATACTTTCTAATACTTTCTAATACTTTCTAATACTTTCTAATACTTTTTAATAGCCTTAATTTTGGCTAAATTGATTTATCAACTTTGAATACTTGTTAAGACCCCGCGGACCCCCTGTTATAGTTGAGGATAGACTGGATCGTCCTTAAGAAAAGGAAAGGAGAAAATGCAGACCCACAATACCATGCGGGCGTGAAATGTAACGTGACGCAACATTCGGCCGCTCACGGAAACAAGTTACGGTATTTATGAAAGGTTTTAAGTTTAGAAGTGCTTTGTTTCAAACGTTCAATACTACAGTGAAATAAACAGTAATATTGAAACTTGTCTGAAAGGCAACCAGTGATAGATAACACGTTATGCATGTATTGCTCAAATGTATTTATTAAACCATTTCATTCAAATACTTCATTGGGAAGCATGTGGATGAATACGTGTGGAACGGAGGGTGAGGGTGAGCAGACACTTTTATTTCAATTCCAACCCTTCAAATCCTCCTCCTCTCATTAACCCTGTGATGTTCTCCAGGGGTTAAGGAGAAGTGGAAATACAGTCGTAGTATATAAACACGAGTAAACTGGATTAGTAGAAGAGCAAGTGTTTATCAGGACTTTTGAAAGCACTGAATGTGATGAAGCACTGAATGTGATGAAGCACTGAATGTGATGAAGCACTGAATGTGATGTTAGCAGTGAGATGGAATCAGATCACAGTGATGGTGCAGGTAGAACTAACATCTGGAAGGAGTTTATCCATTTATCTTTACAGGCACCGCAGCTGTGAATAATGATAATAAAACCATTTAAGAAGATGTTAAAAGAATGTTACGTCTATTCAAAACCCTTACAAAAATATATCCAACAAATCAAGTTAAGAGTTCATCAAAACAGTTTTTAGTAGCACTTCAAGAGAGATGGTGGAGGTGAACCTCAACAGGAAGTGTGTTATCTACTCGAAGTCATCCATTCTAGATTTATAGCGATATGATTTGAATCAAGTTTCCTCCATGTTACTTGGAGTGGAACTAGCAGTCTGCTAGACTACACTCAGCCAAGGCTGCCAGGCAGGATGTACGGAGCGAGGGCCAAACAAAGCACAGCTATCTGCGGACGGACTGACAGAAAAACTCTTCCTCTACGAGAGCTTTGTAGTAGACGCTGCCTAATTAAACACATGATGGATGGAGCGGTCGTGTTGCTCAACACTCGGCCGGGGTTCTAGTCTCTGATGCCCCTTTCACACCGGAGCTTTTCCAGCTCCTGCTCGGAGCTGAACCAGAAAAGCTCTCGCTAGGAGCTAGAAAGGGAAAAGCGCTGGTGTGAAAGCCGCATGAGTGTTGAGAACATCCTGAATGTCCTCTTCCAACATCAGAGTAACATGATAACAAAGGTATCAACTGTAGCTGTGAACATGACAGGATGTCTGATTACCTAGAAGAGCATCAGGACTGTTTGAGGCATATGATAGCTATGTGATTAACATGATGATTCAGCCTCTATGGAGATAGACATATGACAAGCATGCTCATTTCTGACGTGGAGCTAATCTGAAGTAAACATTGAATACTGCTTTCTATTCCTCCATCTTGTGACTGTGTAACTCCCTCCTTGGATATCAGCATGGAAGGACACTGTTCAGGAACTAGTTGATGCTCTGTATGTGATCCATTCTGGAGAGGATCACAGATACATGGATCCTGAGACTGAAGCTCAAGTCGGGGACCAGGGATGTTTTTCTAACCCTGAGCAACGTGACGCTGTTCTCTGATCCCTGCTGTCGCCCTATGACAGCTCTGATTACTCCCCCGGCTCCACAGCGCTGATCCTGTCAACTTATTCTGACTTTTCAATAGCCTATGATGTCACCCTGGGATGTTTCTGTTCATGGCCATGTTCCCTGCAGAGTGCACGCAAGGACAGAGAATGTGAATTGAGGCAGGAGTTGGGGTTAAAGCTGGGGAAACATCAGGTTCAACTCGGCTGTGAACTCTTCTCCCACCTCATACATCTGGAAAGTATATGATGAGAGGCTGGAGCTGGAGCAGAGAGAAACACGTGCTGCCTGTTGCTACTGGAAGCTGCTATCTGGATCACCATGTCACATCATTTGTGAGATGGTGTGAAGATGCACTCAAGAGTCACCAGAGTAATTACCCGCTGGCTGAGTGTGGATGGATGAGGAAACGGCACTTCAGATAAGTGCTGGACAGTCAAACATACTGATATAGATTCTAACCCTTTAGGTTTAGAAGATGCTGCTACAGCGCCACCTATTGTCCAAATTCCACCAAATGTGTCATGCTTACTCAGACATCTTATCTACACGTGTCCATCAAATGTGGTCTCAATAGAGCGGTGCAGGATGACGTATTCACCCGGAAGTAAGCTGCTGGTTCCCTCGACTAAAAAGCAAAGGGATTTCTCCAGAGGATTTAGGAAAATAGCTGGAAATAATGTCTGTGGAAAACGCACCTGTTTGATAAATGCACGTTTAGTTCAGCCGGATAATCTCCACATGTTACCCTACTTTCATAATGTTCTAATCATAACTATAATGTCCAGAAGCAAAATGCTAACGTGATGCTATAAAGGACCTACAGGCGAGTCCAGCAGCACGACTTCAACGTCACGCCAACTTCAGATCCATATTCAAACACACAGATTCTAAATGGTACGAGTTGAAGCGTTTGTTTGAACACTTTGCAGGAGGCAGGTACTTGCTTTCAAGCAGAACAGGGCTAACTAACTTAGAGGAGTGTTTACGTGTTCGGCGTAATGACGTACAACGTCCTCCACGACTTCTGTAGTCCTATTCAGCCACTTGGTAACAACCATCGTTTCTCAGACACGTCAACTCTTCAGAAATCACCAGTGGGGTCACTGCTGATGGATTTAATGTCCTAGAACAAAACGTGACCCGTCTCTTCAATGCGTCTCAACCTCAGACCTTTTCAGCTATTTTCCTAAATCCTATGGAGAGATCCCATTGGCTCTGAGAAGAGGAACAGGAAGTGGTGAAATGCTGACTCACTTCCTGGTTTTAGGACTCATTCCTGCACCACTCGATAGCTTCAAGTGTTCTGGAGAGACGGCCTGTTTAGTGACAGAACTGACTTTGATAACCCTGGCTCAGCGTTGAAGCACAGGCTGAGGGACAGCTGGGAGAACTGGAATGAACTGAGCTTTGTCCACGGATGTTCTGGATACAATTTGGTGACAATTGCTCAACATTTGTAGGAGTAAAAAGGAGCTGATAAACAGTTTTGGACATCACATAAAATGTCTGTAATCGATTTGGTGAAGATTCCCCTAAATCTAAGGAAAGGATTGTGAAGAAACCATATTTTCTGAGGCTTATGATTCCAAGTTATAAAAACTGTAATTAACTGCCAAACTGCATTTTATTGGACACAGCAGGTCAATGAGAACCCTCTAAGATGAAAAATACCTCTATAAGTTAAAGTGGACCTATCATGCTATATTATAATAAATAGTGTAGGACCATACCTATATAAGGCATATTTATACTTTTTTTTTTCAAAATCCCAAACAGATCATGTATTTTAGCCATGCCTCATTTTGCTCAATTTGACATTTTCTAGCTCTGTTTTATCAAGGGCTGATTCAGTGAGAACAGCACCACCTACAGGCCTGGCATATGTACTACAGCGTCTCCAGCGCTTTCGAACGGCAATGGCCGTGGCTGTCTCCTCCTGATTGGTGGAGTTGGCCCAATAGCCGTAGCGCCACCGTCCTGACGTCAGGACAGTGTTCAAATCTGGATCAGTTTTTATCAGATCCGTTGCAGCCCCTTTTTTAGAGATTTGGGTATGGAGGAAAATAGAGAGGGTTGTGTTTTCTGACACTTGGTGAGTTCCCTGGAACACCGGGGACACATATTCATGTAGAAAAGACGTACACAAGTGCATTTTGCATGATAGGTCCCCTTTAAGTACTCAAAGTATTTCCTGCTAAACATTGTGCCTTCAATCTGCATTCATTTGTATTTTGATCACATGATGAAGGGTCGTTTGAACGAGGTCGATCGTACTGACACACCCTCGGAGAATAATCACCTCATATTGATAGCTTTTCTCAGAGATGGCTTCCCGACCACGACTGCTTTGCATCAGTCACACAGTGCTGGTGTTGTTTCCAGCATCTGCTCTGTGTCTGTGTAACGTCTCTAACTCTTTCCACTGACTGAAAAGATGACCATTAATACCTAAAGGTGATGATGCGCAGTCATAACAGCTTGTTTCTGAGAGGCAACATACACCAAGAAACGTGAATTCATTCAGTATTATAGGATTGACCAAAGGTTACATGGTGTTGTGCACGTTTGGAAGCAAAGGTAATGTGGATGCTTGACTAAATATGGTTTCATGACTTCTCTCATGGGGACACACCAATGGGATCAAATCAGCAGAAACAACAAAGACTGCCTGGAGATCATCCAGCTGTTGATATTCATTCAAACTAGACTTAGTGCAGACGGCAACCTCCGTGTGTCTACTTTAAAGAGTCCTCTCTGCTGATGTTCAGGTGTATATCAGTATGTAGTGTCTCTACTTTAAAGAGTCCTCTCCTGCTGATGTTCAGGTGTATATCAGTATGTAGTGTCTCTACTTTAAAGAGTCCTCTCCTGCTGATGTTCAGGTGTATATCAGTATGTAGTGTCTTACTTTAAAGAGTCCTCTCCTGCTGATGTTCAGGTGTATATCAGTATGTAGTGTCTCTACTTTAAAGAGTGCTCTCCTGCTGATGTTCAGGTGTATATCAGTATGTAGTGTCTCTACTTTAAAGAGCCTCTCCTGATGATGTTCAGGTGTATATCAGTATGTAGTGTCTCTACTTTAAAGAGTGCTCTCCTGCTGATGTTCAGGTGTATATCAGTATGTAGTGTCTCTACTTTAAAGAGTCCTCTCCTGATGATGTTCAGGTGTATATCAGTATGTAGTGTCTCTACTTTAAAGAGTCCTCTCCTGCTGATGTTCAGGTGTATATCAGTATGTAGTGTCTCTACTTTAAAGAGTCCTCTCCTGCTGATGTTCAGGTGTATATCAGTATGTAGGTCCCTACTTTAAAGAGTCCTCTCCTGCTGATGTTCAGGTGTATATCAGTATGTAAGTGTCTCTACTTTAAAGAGTCCTCTCCTGCTGATGTTCAGGTGTATATCAGTATGTAGTGTCTCTACTTTAAAGAGTCCTCTCCTGCTGATGTTCAGGTGTATATCAGTATGTAGTGCGTCTACTTTAAAGAGTCCTCTCCTGCTGATGTTCAGGTGTATCAGTATGTAGTGCGTCTACTTTAAAGAGTCCTCTCTTGCTGATTTCAGGTGATATCAGTATGTAGTGCGTCTACTTTAAAGAGTTCTCTCCTGCTGATGTTCAGGTGTATATCAGTAAGTAGTGTCTCTACTTTAAAGAGTTCTAAAGGGAGGGACACCACAGAAAGCAGCCCATAAAACTGTATAAACTAAAAAAAGCTGGAATCTGGACCTTTTTTCCAAATATGAGGTCATACGTTTCTTGTTTCTACTTGTTCTTGTTATTTTGATCCAAAGAACTCTTAATGTCAGGACTGTCTGGCAGCAGGGAGAGCTCATTTATATTGTTCTCAGCTTTACACAAAAACCTGCCAAGTCTTCTTCTGAATGATATTTGGGGGGGGGGGGTAAAGCATTGCATAGCATTCAATTTTGATGCTGACATGTGTACACTTGTGATTTGCAATTATATAGAAACATGGTGTAATGTAAAAGTATTTTGATCAGTTTATCACTTGTCTTGCAGTGTGTTTGCAGGTGATGGACAGTGTGTGTGCAGGTGATGGACAGTGTGTGCAGGTGATGGACAGTGTGTGCAGGTGATGGACAGTGTGTGTGCAGGTGATGGACAGTGTGGTGCAGGTGATGGACAGTGTGTGCAGGGATGGACAGTGTGTGTGCAGGTGATGGACAGTGTGTGCAGGTGATGGACAGTGGTGCAGGTGATGGACAGTGTGTGTGCAGGTGATGGACAGTGTGTGTGCAGGTGATGGACAGTGTGTGTGCAGGTGATGGACAGTGTGTGCAGGTGATGGACAGTGTGTGTGCAGGTGATGGACAGTGTGTGTGCAGGTGATGGACAGTGTGTGTGCAGGTGATGGACAGTGTGTGTGCAGGTGATGGACAGTGTGTGTGCAGGTGATGGACAGTGTGTGTGCAGGTGATGGACAGTGTGTGTGTGCAGGTGATGGACAGTGTGTGTGCAGGTGATGGACAGTG
The DNA here is from genome assembly GCA_012861695.1 of Trematomus loennbergii. NCBI lineage: Eukaryota > Metazoa > Chordata > Actinopteri > Perciformes > Nototheniidae > Trematomus > Trematomus loennbergii. Next base: position 157,685 of record JAAOOA010000458.1, read on the forward strand.
TGTGTGCAGGTGATGGACAGTGTGTGTGCAGGTGATGGACAGTGTGTGCAGGTGATGGACAGTGTGTGCAGGTGATGGACAGTGTGTGCAGGTGATGGACAGTGTGTGTGCAGGTGATGGACAGTGTGTGTGCAGGTGATGGACAGTGTGTGCAGGTGATGGACAGTGTGTGCAGGTGATGGACAGTGTGTGCAGGTGATGGACAGTGTGTGTGCAGGTGATGGACAGTGTGTGTGTGCAGGTGATGGACAGTGTGTGTGCAGGTGATGAACAGTGTGTGTGCAGGTGATGGACAGTGTGTGTGCAGGTGATGAACAGTGTGTGTGCAGGTGATGGACAGTGTGTGTGCAGGTGATGGACAGTGTGTGTGCAGGTGATGGACAGTGTGTGCAGGTGATGGACAGTGTGTGTGCAGGTGATGGACAGTGTGTGTGCAGGTGATGGACAGTGTGTGTGCAGGTGATGGACAGTGTGTGTGCAGGTGATGGACAGTGTGTGCAGGTGATGGACAGTGTGTGTGCAGGTGATGGACAGTGTGTGCAGGTGATGGACAGTGTGTGTGCAGGTGATGGACAGTGTGTGTGCAGGTGATGGACAGTGTGTGTGCAGGTGATGGACAGTGTGTGTGCAGGTATGGACAGTGTGTGTGCAGGTGATGGACAGTGTGTGTGCAGGTGATGGACAGTGTGTGTGTGCAGGTGATGGACAGTGTGTGTGCAGGTGATGGACAGTGTGTGTGCAGGTGATGGACAGTGTGTGTGCAGTGATGGACAGTGGTGTGTGCAGGTGATGGACAGTGTGTGGTGCAGGTGATGGACAGTGTGTGTGTGCAGGTGATGGACAGTGTGTGTGCAGGTGATGGACAGTGTGTGTGCAGGTGATGGACAGTGTGTGTGCAGGTGATGGACAGTGTGTGCAGGTGATGGACAGTGTGTGCAGGTGATGGACAGTGTGTGCAGGTGATGGACAGTGTGTGCAGGTGATGGACAGTGTGTGTGCAGGTGATGGACAGTGTGTGTGTGCAGGTGATGGACAGTGTGTGTGCAGGTGATGGACAGTGTGTGTGCAGGTGATGGACAGTGTGTGTGCAGGTGATGGACAGTGTGTGCAGGTGATGGACAGTGTGTGCAGGTGATGGACAGTGTGTGCAGGTGATGGACAGTGTGTGTGCAGGTGATGGACAGTGTGTGTGTGCAGGTGATGGACAGGTGTGTGCAGGTGATGGACAGTGTGTGCAGGTGATGGACAGTGTTTGCAGGTGATAGACAGTGTGTGCAGGTGATGGACAGTGTGTGTGCAGGTGATGGACAGTGTGTGTGTGCAGGTGATGGACAGTGTGAACCTGAGATTGAGATGTGTTCAGGATCTAAAGGACAAGGTGTCGTCACTCAGACTCTGCAGGTTTCAGATTTGATGGTATTTTCCGTTTAGTTTTCATCCGATGGAAACAAAAAGTATTGTCTTTGATCCACCTGGTGTCCAAAGAAACATCATTTGAGGACTCTTGGACTGAAATATGATAACATTAAAAAGTAAACATGTGCCTCCACACACTATCCTTGTTATTGACTTATTATCAGCTAATAAAGCACACAGGAGCCAAAGACCTCCCCTCAACTTAAGAGACATTTTACATTTGGTTTTGACCTTTTCAGGGAAATACAGATTAAAAAATAAATAACAAAGTCCTGTGAATTCTTTCAGGCTAGGGAAGAACTGGATCACTCAGAGGTGGAGGAGCAGACATTATCATTATAGTCTGGACAATAAACGTAAAACGTAGCTCAAGTATTTATGCACTTGATTTGAAGTGTGTGTGTGTGAGGGGCAGCACCATGTCCCGCGTCCCACAAATTGAGACTATGTCCCGCATTTGAGTGATAGTCGCGCAGAAAGGCCGCTCGGTTCGCTGACGGCACCGCCCTTTATTATTATATTTTTTAAATGGCACCATGTAAGTTGCGCTGACAGTTGACAGAGGTCACAGAGGTCCACAGAGGTCCGTCCACACAGAGGTCCACAGAGGTCCTCCACACAGAGGTCCGTCCACACAGAGGTCCACAGAGGTCCGTCCACACAGAGGTCCGTCCACAAAGAGGTCCACAGAGGTCCGTCCACACAGAGGTCCGTCCACACAGAGGTCCGTCCACACAGAGTCCACAGAGGTCCGTCCACACAGAGGTCCGTCCACACAGAGGTCCACAGAGGTCCGTCCACAAGAGTCCACAGAGGTCCGTCCACATAGAGGTCCACAGAGGTCCGTCCACACAGAGGGTCCACAGAGGTCCGTCCACACAGGTCCGTCCACACAGAGGTCCGTCCACACAGAGGTCCGTCCACACAGAGGTCCGTCCACACAAGGTCCACAGAGGTCCGTCCACACAGAGGTCCACAGAGGTCCGTCCACACAGAGGTCCACAGAGGTCCGTCCACACAGAGGTCCGTCCACACAGAGGTCCACAGAGGTCCGTCCACACAGAGGTCCGTCCACACAGAGGTCCACAGAGGTCCGTCCACACAGAGGTCCACAGAGGTCCGTCCACACAGAGTCCACAGAGGTCCACAGAGGTCCGTCCACACAGAAGTCCACAGAGGTCCGTCCACACAGAGGTCCACAGAGGTCCGTCACACAGAGGTCCACAGAGGTCCGTCCACACAGAGGTCCGTCCACACAGAGGTCCACAGAGGTCCGTCCACACAGAGGTCCACGAGGTCCGTCCACACAGAGGTCCACAGAGGTCCACAGAGGTCCGTCCACACAGAGGTCCACAGAGGTCCACAGAGGTCCGTCCACACAGAGGTCCGTCCACACAGAGTCCACAGTGTAAAATAATTGATTTGAAAGTACTATTGCTAGTTTTTAAATCATTACATGGTTTAGGACCAAAGTATATTGATGAACTCCTACACAATTACGAGCCATCAAGGTGCCTCAGTCTTCTGGGACGGGTCTGCTATCGGCTCCGAGAGTAACACCAAAACATGGAGAGGCAGCTTTTAGCTGTGACGCCACTCTGGAACAAACTGCCTGAATCGTGCACGTCCGCAGAAAACGCTTACCATTTTTAAATTGAGACTAAAAACATATCTCTTTGCGCGCTGCTTTTAATTGAGCTGCTCATATTCGAACTACAGTATGCCTTTTAAACATGTATTGTATACCTGTGGTGTTTTATTTGTATTATGTTATTATCTTTGCTCTGTAATGCCTGTTGTGTTTTTACTGTATTATTCATAAAAAGTCTTTTCATTTGTTTTGTAAAGCACTTTGAATTGTCGCATACAGAAAAGTGCTAAATAAATAAACTTGCCTTGCCTCTGTATCCAACAGATCAACACAGTCATAACCAGGTGCTGGTGGAGAAGACGTACACTGAAGGAATGTGTTGAGGTAACTCCATTTCATCTCTCAGACGTTTTTATTAGTTCTTCCTGTTGGTTTTATCGCGTTGCCATTAAATGTTTCATGTTTTGATCATTATTTTTATCGTTTTTAATCTTTGTACATGAACACCTTCAGGCCGTGCCATAAAAAGATGGCAGAGGCTATGCTAATAATAATAATATAATATAATATATAATAATAATAACTAGGACGCCGTTGGGTCCTAGCGCTACATGCTCGGGCCATAATAATAATAATAATAAATAATACAATATTAATATTCATAATCTAATAACACATTATTAATAATGATAATACAATGTGAATATTGTTATTAATAATAATAATAATAATATAATAAAGTAATAATAATAATATTTTTAATTTGTATTCCTCTCATTATTATTATTATTATTATTTATTAATATAGTAATTGTATCATTTGTTTTTATTAGCCTTACTTCTGTAATTAATAAAAAAAATTTAAATGAATTACACATAAATAATGAATGAAGTATATATATATATTTTTTAGAACTGTTATCATTATTATTAATTAAACAGTATTATTGTTAATAATATTATTTCTATGAAAGCAGATAGGAATGAATTAGCAAACCAAACACTTAAAAAACACATAAATAAATCAAATAAAACCTTAATGATTAATAAGTAATAAAAAACAATTTAGAATAGTTTTTTTTAACTAAGAAAATCCAAAAGCGTCTGACTAGGAAGACAACAGAAAATGCAGAAATTATATTAAATGTTTAGGGATGAAAGGACCAACCCTCCTGCTTGGATCAGTTCAAATACACACATGAGGATCACATGTGTGTATTTTAATTGTATTAAAACATGGTTTGAGTTGCTCTGTACGTTAGAGAACAGATGTTGAATCACTGCGAGTTGACATCATGCCGTCAGAACGCAGCGGGCCAGAGGATGCCCTCACTTTCTGACCGCAGAGATATTAAAAACACACAGAATTATAAAAGTGAAAGGTGGCAGATGTTAGGTGGATGCAGTGCTTGTTTTGCACCCTGGCGCACTCGGGGTGGGTGGAGTTAGGAGTGATTTTAGTCGCGTGTCAATGTTTGCAAACGGACCTCCGCCCACCCCTGTGCATCAGGCTGGGAACAACATGATGACATCACAGTGAACCGGCCAATCACAACACACAGTGGCTGCTTTCCCAAAATGTCTGCCAGCAAAGGCGTCCTCCTCATAATTAAATTTAAACAGGACTTTTAACTCAGATGCACTTTGACTACAACACATGTTGGGAAAGACAGGAAGCAGGAAGTCACTCCAAGCCAATCAGATTGAGCTTTACCTCCGTCGGTCGTCCACGCCTGCTATTGGTTGGAAGAGCTTTCTACACCAAACACAGAGGTACACAGGAAGAGGTGAGGAGAAAACACACAACCT
>JAAOOA010000458.1:165000-170000 GCA_012861695.1 Trematomus loennbergii
ATACATTAAAACTGTAACCTGTAAAAATATCTATGAATGGAATGAAGTAAAGTATAAGTACCCTAAATGTACTTAAGTGCAGTACTCAAGTACTTTTCACTACTGGAAGCACTAAGAGCACCTGGAGCACTTCCTGCCCTTCAGTCTGATCCCTCTTTATGAGCTGCAGAGCCCAGAGACTAAAGACTTATAATTTAATAATAAAGTGCAGACACACACACACACATTGGAATACTTGATTTGTTCCACAAATTATATTACATAGACAGGGAATCAAATATATCGGGGCTAAGCAGCACAGAACACTTAAGGGTACACATAGCACCTCCTTCTCCACACGGCTAAGCTGCCAATAATAGCTGAGACAGAGCGCGCGCGCGCGCACGCGCACACACCACACCACACACCACCCACACACACACACACACACACACACACACACACCACACACACACAACACCCACACACACCCACACACACACACACACACCACACCCACACACACACCACACACACACACACCACACACACCACACACACACACCACACACACACAGTACCTGAGTTGTCGGACAGTCTGAACCTCCCGCAGCAGAGGAATCTCCTCCCTGTTTCTGGACGTTCTCTTTCAGCGCGCAGTGGAAGATGAATATGAACAGACCTGCGGATGAATGGGGTAACAAAATTAACAAACAGATATCACCGTGAAACTTCCCCGGGTCATTACGGACATTAAGACAATCGGTTTTTATATTACAAGTTTTTCCGTAATGTTATATTTAAATATGCAAATGAGGCGATATTTTATTAAATGTGTGCTCATTTGCATATTTTCCGGCACAGAAATGTGACCAGTGGATAAAGCCAGGTTCATATTCTTGTTTCATTTGGTGACAAAAGGAGAAAAGAGTTGATGACAAAAAATGTTTGGCAACAGAACAGTTAACAGTTGATGAAAAAAAGGGAACACATGAAAAATGTATTGTAGGCGAAAAAAAAAGCCTAAAAAATAAATAAGTTGACCAAAAAAAGAGTTGACCAAAAATAAATGTTGAAACCAAAAAAAAAAGGAATAAAATACATTTTTGGGGGCGGATTATAAGTTATACTGTTTCATAACTGTTAGTGTTTGTCAAATGACTAGGTTAGCTACGTTAGCTAGCTAGCTTACAGCAGATCTGCAGTAACATCAGAAGGAGTCATGTGATCACATTGTTGAAATAAGACCATGAAACATTTTAGGTAAGTTTAATATAACGCAGGACAAATAATTGTATTATCAAATATGATATATCATAATATCATTTTGTGAAAAAAGTGAAAAATCAGAAAAATAAAACAAAAAAAGGTCAAAATTCTGAAAAAGTCAAATAAAACAAAAGTCAACATTTAAAAAAAAAAAAAGTCACAAAAGTCACAAAAAGAAGCCAAAAGTTACAAAAAGAAGCCAAAAGTCACAAAAGAAGCCAAAACTAAAAAACAGTCAAGAATCTGAGAAAAGTCCAAACTGAACTGGCTTCAGAGTACAGGGCACTAAAGGAGTCATGTGATCACTAAAATAAGCCCCTGAAGGCGAGGGTACCTTGCAGGGATTGAAGATGGAGAACAGGTAGGTGAAGGCCAGGTACACCGACCCCAGGCGAACAGGGCGAAGCTCCACGTCATCCCCAGCAGAAAGGTGAGACTCACAACACTGCGCAGGTTCCTCACACCTGGCACCACCGAAGAAGAAGAGAAGAAGGGGAAGAAGAAGAAAAAGGAGAGTAAGAGGAAGAAGAAAAACACAAATATGTTTTTAAATTGTTCTTTGGTGATACGTTTTGAGTGTTTGTTGTTGTTGTTGTTGTTATTGTGTGTTTATATCTGTGTGTACCTCCTCTCTTAGTGTGCTGTTGCTCCTTTTGTTGTTGTTGTTGTTGTTATTGTGTGTTTGTTTACCTCCTCTCAGTGTGCGGTTGCTCCTCTTGCCGTTGCGTCCGCAGATCTGCATCATCACCACGATGACATCGCCACGTTCAGAAGAAACACCAGACAGAAGTACCCGACGCACGTGGTGTAGAAAACCACCGGGTTCTTGATGAAGCAGCTGCAAGATTGAGAGTTGGAATGAGTCAGCATTATGAGTCCTAAACCTGACATGAGTCAGCATTATGAGTCCTAAACCTGACATGAGTCAGCATTATGAGTCCTAAACCTGACATGAGTCAGCATTATGAGTCCTAAACCTGACATGAGTCAGCATTATGAGTCCTGAACCCTGTCATGAGTCAGCATTATGAGTCCTAAACCCTGTCATGAGTCAGCATTATGAGTCCTAAACCCTGACATGAGTCAGCATTATGAGTCCTAAACCCTGTCATGAGTCAGCATTATGAGTCCTAAAACCCTGATATGAGTCAGCATTATGAGTCCTAAAACCCTGATATGAGTCAGCATTATGAGTCTAAACCTGACATGAGTCAGCATTATGAATTGCCTCCCCCTGACACATCCTGTGTCTTTCTTTTTATATTTAAATATTAAATGTAGTATATAATAATAATTGTTTTGAATTTAATCAAGACTTACAACTTGGAGGACTCCCCTGAGTCTCCCGGCCGTACTCCCGCACACCGTAAGAGTTTTTATCCACCGCGACTACGATCCCCACCAGCACAGCCGGCAGACCTGCCACACGCACACGCAAACACACACACACACACACACACACACACACACACACACACACACACACACACACACACACACCACACACACACACACACACACACACACACACACACACACTTTTTACTTGAAAGTGGTGTTATTATGTGCTGAACTAAACGTTTGTTTGTATCTTTCTACAATATTCCAAAATCACACAGAGGAGTCCTATTGGAGCAAGAGATGCTGCCTTCAGGGACCACCACAGGAATACGGCCTCCCTGTATCGAGGTGTATGCTCACCCAGCCCACGATGCAGAACTTGAGGATGTATCTGCGGATGTAGGTGTTGAACACTTTGACCAGAGCGATGTACATGTGGATGGACTCCAGCCCCATCCAGGTGAAGGTGGTGAGCAGGAAGTAGTGCAGGAAGACGGCCACGCACAGGCACAGCCAATCAGCTGCAGGGACGCCAGCCAGCCGTCCAATAGGAAGACCAGGTTCAGGAAGAGCAGCGAGGTGCTCAGGTTCATCAGGATCTTAGAGGGATAGTCCCGCCGCAACTTCCTGCAGGAGAGAGGACACTTTAGAGGACACTATCGGGACAATTACAATCAGACCACCTGACAACCAGGAGGAAAGGAAACAAGTGGAGAAGAGGAGAGGCAAGGAAAGGAAACGAGAGGACCTCAGAGCAGGAAGCAGATGTACGTTTAGAGAGAGGAGGGAGAAGCTGTGATCTGATTGGACCTCAGAGCAGGAAGCAGATGCACGTCTAGAGAGAGTAGGGGAGAAGCTGTGATCTGATTGGACCTCAGAGCAGGAAGCAGATGTATGTTCAGAGAGAGGAGGGGAGAAGCTGTGATCTGATTGGACCTCAGAGCAGGAAGCAGATGCACGTCTAGAGAGAGTAGGGGAGAAGCTGTGATCTGATTGGACCTCAGAGCAGGAAGCAGACTCACTCAAAGGCGACGTAGGTGAGCATGTGGCGGCGAGAAGATGGCGGATCCCAGCCGATGTAGGTGATGAAGGTCAGGATGCGATTATTCTGAGGGTCAGTGAACGCAGCGGCGCCGGAGATATCCTGCAGAGAGAGAGCACTGTCAGGAAGAGACTACTCACCAGAGATCAATCAATCAATCAATTCAATACATGGTTCATTGATAGTCGAAACGAGAGGAGAGGAAACGAGAGGAGAGGAAAGGAGAGGAGAGGAGAGGAAACGACAGGAGAGGAAAGGAGAGGAGAGGAGAGGAGAGGAGAGAGGAGAGGAGAGAAGGAAAGTAGTGATGGGAATTCTGGCTCTTTGAAGGGAGCCGGATCTTATGGCTCCATTCCTTTCAAAGAGCCGTTCAAAAGAGCTGTTTTTTTAAAGGGGGCGGGGTCACTAGGTTTATAATAATCACCAGGATAATGATTGACTGTATTGCCAGACCTAATGTCAATAATCTGCATTGTAAACATGACACAAGGTGGCGCCATGTCCATGTCATTCATGTCAGTGAATGTACTTTGAATTGACCCTCTGTACGTGTTAAGTAAATAAAGTTGCCTTGAATGAAATTCACGCAACTCTTAAGCACGGCGGTCCCCCCAGTGGAACCCCCCCCCCCCCCACCGTTTTTTTTCGAGACTGTGTCTCAGGGCTTCTTAACATTTATGAAACTATTAATGTGTAGCACCAGATTAACGGGAAGAATCTCAGCTAACTGAAGATATGAACCATTTTTACCAAAACAAAACACAAGGGTAATACCAAGCCTCTGAATTAGCACTAAGCGAAAAAATGCTAACGCACTTTAGCACAGAATTCAAGATAAAAACCCTTATTACTTATCGTAGCTGCACATACAATATAGCCGATTAAAGCTGAGACTCCACTGATTATTTAGGTATAGTATCATCACTGAGCGATCTGAACTTGCGACAGGGGAAGCAAACACAGACATCACAACAGTACCTTTACGGAGCTTTTACGGGAGATCGTCTCACCGTAGCTGTCAATTAGGTCAAAAGACGTGTTCAATGGCAATAAATCGAGATAAAAACGCGGCTGCATCGGTTGATCCATAGGTTGATAATGTACCTGTGCCTTTGAAGAAATTATTTATAATCCATAATTCCATTTTTATGTAATATCGGAGCGTAAAAGTTAGCTGCTAATGGTAGCCACCAGAGTGTATGCAGCTTCCGGTTTTGGTAACGCGTCACTCTCACTCCTTATTTGTTAACGTTTTGGTGTGTATATAACTTTCCCTCGATTCCATTGGCTCTAGCGGTTATAAAGAGATTCCATTGGCTCTAGCGGTTATAAAGAGATTCCATTGGCTCTAGCGGTTATAAAGAGATTC